>OZ019975.1:8828083-9015159 GCA_963970395.1 Ephialtes manifestator
ATAGAACGAGTCGTGGGGGGTTAGAGGGGAGAGTATCGCGAATAACCGCGAATAAAATGTCACCAATATAGCAAAATAACAACACAATTTAATAAAGAAATTTCACACAAGAAGTCTGGTTCCCGGAAGGGGAACCCGTGCTCGTCGGCACAACTGATGCGATATAAATAAAAATTGAAATATATAAAAGAACTAGAACGATCAAAAAGAAGCAGAATTAAATGACCAGAATGCGCATTATATAACAGAATAAGAATTATATAAAAGAACAAGGATTCTACGAACGAACTACGAAATCGAATCGAGCCGACTCTACGTACGAGCTAGTAACGGGGTGAGACGGGAAGCGTCTCACCTTGCGAACAACGGTTAACGGCCGTTTTCCGATAATAAAAAATACAATTTCGGGGTGCACACAGCACCTCAACAGTTTTTAATAAAGGCACTGACCCACCTCGAATATTCCCAAAACTGATAATTCCAATAAGTTCGGGTTTCCTTCGATATACTACGTCTTATACTTTTTGACACTATTACTTATTCCACGACGTGTTACTTCCGTGTCCAGCCAACAAGTGGCGGTTTTTGGCGCGTGCCGATCACGCGGCGCTAAACTAGGGCCGGCGCGGCGCGCGGAGCGGAGGGATTCGCATCCCTTCGGGTCACGTGAGATGGCGATGGTCGTCTCTCCGGAGCGAGCTAGTTGTCGTGACGGAAGTCCGGGACTCTCGCGTTGCGATCCTAGGCCGCGACTTGCTGCTGCCCTGTTGCTGGTGATCGGTGCTCTCCTTCGCCGGTGATGTACGTCATCTCGACGCATCAGAGGGGACATGTGAGACTCGAAATAAATAGGAAATAAGCGCATTTTCTTAAATTAGCGGCCCTGGTCGGCTCGACTCGGTCGTCTCTCGGCAGACTTGCTCGAATTTTCGCGCCTCTAACGACGGCGTCGTCGTGCAGGCTTGCTGGCTGGACACTCTTCGATGCATTTTCTCTCAAGGGAGAGGGAGAACTGCAGCGACACCGCCGTAACGCGAAATGCCGCGTTACAACTCCCCCTTCCTTAAACGCGCCCTCCCAGTGCGAGGTGGGGGGAGGTGCTGTGCCTGCCCCTCCTTTTGTCCATCTAGCCATCTGCAGAGCCCGCTCGATCGACCAGACCAAGGCCAATAAGTCTTCCAATAAGCATTTTAACCCATCACCTTATGACCAAAAAAAAACCAAAGAATTTTCATGCCGTTCCCCTTAGTTCCACCAGGTTACCCCTCGGGTGTAGGAGGTTTAGAGGGAAATAAACCCAACAGCACTTTCGATTTTACCGTCTTTATTTGAGGGGAGAGCCCTAACTTTATTTTAGGGGAGAGCCCTAACGGGGGTCTCTCTAGTGGGGAGGGGAGCGCGGGGACAGTTTCTACCCGTCGCCTCCCCCACCCAAGGAAACGAAAACTATAAAATAAAAAAATAGACTCGAAAAGGTAAGAACGAAGATAAAAAAGTACAAAAGAAATAATGTGAAACTTAAAGAATACAAAACAAAAGAGCAAAACGAAAGGAAGAATACAATGCAAAAAAACTAAACTAAGGTCGGCCCTGGCGGAGCACGTGGGGCCCGTCCGGGCACGCCACGGTTGTCGTATTCTGCCGGCGGCAGACCCGGCAGAAATCGGGGCGGAGGGACTTGGGACACCCGTCCCAATGGTGCCCTTCCGCGAAGCAGTTGGCGCAGACGGGCCCGTCGTCGTGGAAGAGGCCCCGGCCCTTCCTGGTCTTCTGTCCGGCCGGTCTCTTTTTGGTGGACCGGTCGGCCTTGAGGGTATACCCGAGGGGGACCTCCACTGGTCCCCCCCGCTGGCGGTGCTCCACCACATACCCCGGAGTTGGAGTCGGCGGGGACGGTCCGGCTTCGGGCCGGAGGCGCGCGCGTCCTCGCGGCGCCAACGTCACCGGCCAACCTGGCGGCGTAAAGGTGGTGGTCGGGGGGGCTCCTTGCCCCTCCCGTGGATGGGGCTCCTCCCGGCCTCCGGGTGGTGGCGGTGGGGCTCGTTCCTCCGGTCGCAGGCGCGCGCGCCCGCGGGACGGGATCGGGGCCGGCCAGAGCGGCGGCTCCGGAGCGGGCGCCGAGGGCGGTTTTACCCTCGGAGCGGGGACGGGATGCCCCGACCTCAGGGCGGCCACGGGGCGTCGTCCCCCGTGGGACGCGTCTTCGGGGGCCTCCAGGGAGAGTTCCACGGCGGAGAGGTATTCCTCCTCCGTGGACTCCCCCGGTTCGGCAGAGGCCCAGGTGGTCGCGGGCGAGGCCGACCTGCTCCCCTCGACGTCCTCGGCTGGTGGCTCCATGGTGGGTTCCTGTCAAGGGGAATCTCACGTGATTAGTAGTGTTCTCTGTACCGAGAGGCCTGTCCCTATCGCATTCACCCATAAATCAAACAAAACGGTACCAGGGCCTAGAGTCTCGTAACTCGGGAGAAATCCCAAATAAAATAAGAGGGGGGGGGGACAAAAAAAAATGTGGGCGAGCCAAAAGTCCCAAAGGAACAATTCCAAAAAATTACGCAATAACCTAGCCTTAATCATACTAGATATAAGTGGTAATCTTACGACGAACGAAATGACCTAACGGGTATATTGTCGCAAGTGGGCGACGTGATGGCGCCCCACGGCCTTGCCGGTGAGATCGACTAGCTCGACCACCACCGGAGACACGACGTTCGTCACGGTGAACGGTCCCGCGTACTTCGGAGCGAGTTTCGCGGCGACGTTCTGTGCCGCTGATGTTAGAATCCTATTTTTTTTTAACACAATATCTCCGACGACATACTGGAGATCTCGCCGGCCCTTGTTGTAGTAGTGGGCCTGACGATCCGAGGCTTTACCGATGTGTTGAGTGACGAGGTCCCGGAGTTCAACAATTCGCTGCATCCGCTCAGCCCATGTCTTTCGGCTGTTCTTCGATATTTCGGCTGGGGGGTCTACCTCCCCTCACATGAAGCTGGGAGGTCTTGGTTCCCTCCCACTATTGAGGAACATGGGACTGAGGTGGTTGAGGCTCGTGTGCGGAGCCGTGTTGTACGCGTATTGGAGCTCGTGTAGATGCTTGTCCCATTCACTGTCGTCCTTGGCCAGGTAGGAGGTGATCATTGTCTTAAACGTGCGATTCACTCTCTCCACTGGGTCGGCTTGCGCATGGTAGGGTGGCGCGGTGGTCCGATAGATGCCGAACGTCTCTGCGTACTCCCTCAGGGTCTTGTTCACAAACTCGGTCCCGTTGTCGGTATGGAGCACTTCCGGAGCGCCCCATCGATAAATGATTAATTCTTCAAACGCGGTGATTATCGACTTCGCATCCGCCTTTTTCAAGGGGGCGACCTCGATGTACCGTGAGAATAAATCTTCGAAGATTAACAAGTACGCGTAGCCCGCTTTAGTACGAGGGAGAGGTCCAATGATGTCGGCGGCTACTACCGCCCACGGTTGGCTTATGGAGCGTTTGCCCATGAGGCCGGCTGGTCCTTGGTGTTCCACTTTGTGGCGCAGGCAAGTTTCGCATCGTCCCACGTAGTGCTTCACTTCGCGATACATGCCTGGCCAATAATAATGAACGGCCAGTCGGCGGTATGTGCGATCCACTCCCGGATGACCGGATGTTGGGTCATCGTGAACCTCCTTCAATACTCGTCCCTGGTCTTCTGGCGGGACTACGAGTTTCCAAGCGTCCAAATCCGGTAGGGCGGCTTCCTTGAAGACGTTGGGCCGATAGTAATATAGGTGACCTTCTGAGAAGGCCCATCCATCATACCGGCGGGGGTTCTTCCGAATAGCCTCTACCCTTTCTTCGTACCAAGTTTTCTCGAGGGTATCTTCCACGGCGCAAAGCTCTGACTGGTACGAGGTCGGTTGGTCTTCGTACATCCTTGACAAGACGTCTGGTACCTTGTGTTCGGTGCCTTTCCGGTGGATGATGTCGCACTGCCAGGCCTGCAGTTTCATCCCCCATCGCGCCAGTCTACCCGCGGGATCCTTAAGATTCTGTAGCCAAGTAAGACTTGCGTGATCGGTAACTACCGTGAAATGGTAGCCCTCAAGATACTGTCTAAATTTTTGGATGGCCCAGACCACTGCTAGACACTCTTTTTCGGTAGTGGTGTAGCGGGTCTCTGGGCCTGTCATAGTCCGACTTGCGCATGCTATGATGCGCTCTTCTCCGTCTTGGAGCTGGTGAAGTACCGCTCCGAGTCCTCTATCGCTGGCATCGGTGTGGAGGATGAATGGCACCGAGAAATCCGGGTGCGTTAGCACCGGAGCCGTGACCAAAGCCTTCTTGAGGGCTTCAAACGCTTCTTCCTGGGCGGAGCCCCACTCCCAAGTAGCTCTTATGCTGGTGAGTTTGTGTAGCGGGGAGGCTATCTCCGCATACTCAGGGATGAACCGTCTATACCAAGAGGTCATCCCTATGAAACGGCGGAGTTGCTTCACTGTCCGCGGTCTCGGGTACTCTAGGATGGGCTTGAGCTTGTCTGGATCGGTTTGGAGTCCGTCCCGGTTGACTTTAAAGCCCAAATACCGCACTTCGCTCGCGCAGAATTCACACTTGTCGGGGTTAATCACTAACCCCGCCTCCTTGATGATGTCGAGGACTTTTCGGAGCCAATCCAAATGTTCCTCGAATGTCTCGGTTACCACGATAACATCGTCCAGATAAGCGAAGACATTCGGTTCCAATTCCGAAGTTATGAGGGAGTCCAGCAAACGCTGGAAGGTGGCGGGAGCATTGCTCAGTCCATAAGGCATCCTTGTAAACTGGAGCAAGCCCCGACCCGGTACGGTGAAGGCCATTATCTCCTTACTGGCGGGATCCATCGGGATCTGGTGGTAGGCTTGGCTTAAGTCAATTGTCGAAATGTATCTGGCTGACCCGAGCTGATCCAAGATACCGTCCATGTATGGCAGCGGATATGCATCTTTCTTCGTGACACTGTTGACTTTTCTATAATCCAGGCAGAACCGATACCCTCCTTTGGGTTTCGGTATTAAGACCACTGGAGAGGACCATCCGCTAGTAGAGTGCTCAATGATGCCCTCCGCCAACATCCGATCGACCTCCTCTCGCATAGCTCGTTTCCGAATAGGTGTGGTGGGATAAAACCGTTGTTTGATCGGCTCGTGGCCTTCGACGTCGATTTTGTGGACTGCGAGGTTGGTAAGACCGAATTTGGCAGGTACTGGGTCGACATTTTCCTGCAAAAACTCAGTTAGTTGTTGTTTTTGTTCGTCGGCCAAGTCTGCAATTCCCAGTAACTCGTCGCCCACCATGGTTAGGGCCGCATGGTCGTAAAAGGGGTGGCGTTCTATGCTACCCACGACGGCCCATGTCTGGCTATGCCCGTCCATTTTAAAACCGAAAACCTTGATAAAATCCATGCCCAAAATACAAGGTTGCGGGAGCTTCTCGAATATGCGAATGGGCATCGCTCGGATGGCCCCATCTACTTTCACATCGAGGGAGACTTCCCCCGATATTGGCTCTACCGCTCCGTTTCCCACGGTGACACGAACCCATGGCGTCGGGTTAATCGATTGGTGGAGTTGTGCGACTATTTCTAGGCCGGTTCTATCCAAGTAAGTCCGATTTGATCCACAGTCCACCAGTGCCCGGAGAGTCCGTTTCCCTACCCTGGCCGAGATGAATACTCGGTCATCCTGACCCCGGTGTTCGGGTACGTAACAAGATATCCGATCTATTTCGGTGACCAACGTTTCCGATGTGGATGACTCCGTGGTCCGCCCGTCCCATGGTTAGCAATTCTTCGGTGTCATACGACGGTTGCCCCAAGTTATTTTGCCCAATATGTTCCGATTCATTGGCGGAGGAATCCGTGGATCGCTCGGAAGGGGCTGACGCCCCCACCACCGAGGGTCCATCCCTCGACGCCGTTTTTTCCAAATTTCCGATTTCCAAAATGTCCTCGGCGGAATCTACCAGTGGGAAGCACTCGGGAGTGGCTACCGCCCCCTCGACCGAGTTTTCCTCCCTGGACGCTTGCCCGAGCAACGCAATGGAGCTGATCGACGTCTCGACCGGCTCCTCCGAAATTTTTAACGTATGCTGGGGGGCCAGGGTGTCTAATGTTATTCCCTGGACCACGTTTAGGGAGGTCTCTCCACCAGGAGACTCGTTTCTCACTGAAAGCGAGTCATCGTCCTTCGTCGAAGATTGTTTTTCCAAAACTACTTCAGGACACCCCCCCTTCCTTACAGAAGGCCCAGGGGTCTCCAATACCGAATCTACCTCATGTACCACTGCCGGGGGCGGAACCTCCGACGATGTTGTCGGAGGGCAGCTCCCGGCCAGCGGCGGGGTATTTGGAGTAGGCGCGGGGGGCTTGGCCCCACGCTCTATCCTGGGGGCGGGGGGATCCTTTCGAATCACCCTCGCTCCCGGTTTTCCAAAGACTATGGGGGGACTCCTGATTACTTCTCCAAGGAGCCCCCCGGCCCGCTTTCCGAACAGGTGGGGCAATTAGTTACTGTGTAGCCCGGGGTGTGGCACTTAAAGCACCTCACTTGTCTAGGGTGAGGGCATGCCAACGCGCCATGTCCTTTCTGCGCGCAGTTCCAGCATTCGAGGTCCGGTCGATTCGTCATGGCCTCTTTTCGTGCTGTGTAGGTTTGCGGCGGGTTGTTGACTTGACCTCTGGCGGGGATGTGGCTACGGGTGTTTCCGAAATTTTGCCTCCACCCGTGGGGGCAGTGCTTTTCACTTCCGGCTTCTCGGTAGCCGGGGTCTTCGAGCTTGATGGTTTGCGGGTGCGACTCTTCTTCTTGTCGTCCTTTTTTTCCTTGGATGGCGTCTTCTCAGGCTCGCTAACAGCGCATACCCCGGTCGGTGCCGGGAAGAGATCGCGGTGTGGTCGCGGACCTTGGTCTTTGGAATCCGTTTAGGTGGGTTCCCCTCTCGCCCATTTGCCTTCGACCCGAAGGAGCGCTTTCGCGAACGAGTCATAGCAGGTGAAGTCTTCGCGGTCCAGGAAAAGGAAGTAGTCTTTTCGCAATCCCTCAAACGCCCTGTCCAATTGCTTTCTTTCCGTGATAGCTTTGGGGAGTTGATCGTATAAATTCCTCAAAGCCACGATGTAGTGGACGCCATCTTCGTCGGGTTTCTGGTCCCTGTCTCGGATGCGTTGTTCCAGCTTCCTTTGGCTGGCGTCCTCTACGAACCAAGACCGAAAATGTCGACAGAAGGCCGACCACGAGCGCCATGCGTGCTTATTCTGTCGATGCCAGCTGAGGGCTACGCCCTTCAGAACTTCGGGAAGCAGAGTGAGCCGATCCTCTCCTGCGATCTTCCTCGCATCACATTTATCTTTAAAATGGACGAGGAAGTCTTCGGTGCTCTCCTGTTTACTTCCTCCGAAGCTGATTCCCCATTTCCGAGCATGTTCGACGCTGGGAAGAGATTTCTCGGACACACTACTGTGTCCCGAGCGGTAGGAATGGCGTGAGCTCCTTCGGTGAGTGGAACGACCTGAGTCACGGGACCGTTGCCTGTCTCTCGAAGAGTCGTCGGTGTCCGAGTCCTTATGATGCCTCTGGTGCCGCCTGGGGTCTTCGCGCCGCCTGACCGATCTTCTCGATTCTCCTCGCCGCGTACTTCCACTGTCGTCGGAGCGGTAGTGGTTCCTATGAGAGGACCCCCTTCTTCGAGCTAGCGAATGTCGGCGATGTCCCCTATGGTCCGCTTCCGACTCCTCGCTGGAGCTTGACCGATGTCGGTTGTGGGGGCGCTGGCGGAGTCCATGACCCGGCTGCCGGGCACTGTGATCTCGTCCCGAGTGTCGTGGTGAGTAGCGGGGGGAACTGGCTCGATCCGAGGAGTCCGATTCGTGGCGTCGGCGGGGCCGGGTAGGCGTGCGACCGCTCGCACGACGACTCGACCTTCTATCGCTACAATCTCGTTGGTTTGGGGCGAGCCGCGTACTCGTCGCGCGTGGGGGGTAGTACTCTTCTTCCCCTCCACTGGACTCCGAGGCTCTGGGCCGCCGGCGCCTTTCCTTCTTCG
Source organism: Ephialtes manifestator (assembly GCA_963970395.1). NCBI lineage: Eukaryota > Metazoa > Arthropoda > Insecta > Hymenoptera > Ichneumonidae > Ephialtes > Ephialtes manifestator. Next base: position 8,836,140 of record OZ019975.1, read on the forward strand.
TTCTGCGATCGGGCGTGGGGCTCCGTGAGCTCTCACCACTGGAACTGGTCCGCTTGGGCTTCCTCCTCGTAGACTCTGGGCTTCCTGTGGACGGCAGGTGTCGCACCACCAATTGGGCGAGCTGTTGCATCACGAGGCTCAGGTCCAAGTGACCTCCGGTCGATACACTGGCTGCGGTGGCGGGCTGTACAGACTCTCCTCGAGTTACCTGGGCCGCGACAGTTCCGCTGTGAGGTTTCGGCATCGGCGGGAGAGGGCCTCCCCTTCCCGCCGAAATATCTCTTCGTACTGCCCCGGTCCTTGAGGCTGGCGGGTCCGCAAAGCTCACTTGGGTCCTCGAGCGATCGGAGGCGGTTCTCGCGGGGTGGTCGGGGACGGGGGAATGAGTGGGCCACCTGGCCTCCCTAACTCCTCCCGGCCTTTCGGGCATTGCTCTGTCCGCCGGGCTTCCAATTGGTTTCCGCAGAACGCTGGCCTTCGGTATCGGGGGTGGATTTGACCACCAGGCATTTCCAAACGGTTCCGACGCGTTGGCAGGGACTGCCGCGTGGGACGCGTGTACCTCCGGCGTGAGGGTGGTTTGTGGGGGTGTCTTCTTGGCCCCCTCGTTCGACGCTTATCCGACGGGGGTCGATTCCCCCGCTGGAAGGGCTGCCCCCTCTCCTGGGCTCCCGGGTCCCGGCATGCTATGCTCCAGCATGGACCGAGCCGCTAAGCGCGCCTCCATCACGGCGTTCCAATTCGCTCGAACCCGATCGCACAGATCTTGTGAGGTTCCGCGGGTATTCAACCCCGCGCTCTGTAGCCACTGTTCCAGTTGTTCGCGCGTATATCCTTCTGCTCCCGAATCCATTATTTCACGCCACTTAAATACTATATTTCGGCGAAACTATGCGCAGATTCACTGATTTAAACCTAAATACTATCTCTAATTTCTCCACGAAAAACAAGTTAGGGTGTCGCAACGACGTTCCCGATTTCCAAAATCCGACCGACTTGTTGGCTTCAGGACGGATGGTGGTGGGTCTGCTCCCTCCGAATACTGAGTTGAGATACAAAATTAACAAAACAAAATAGCCGATTTTTCCTAGTACTCTTGACGACCGCTCGCCGTAGAGTTAATCGGTCTGACCACGGTGGTATAGACCTCGTATGCGCAGCGATAATTATGATGGCCACGTGGACTGAAGGTCCCACGGTGACTGAACCCAGCGAGGGCTCCTCGTCCCTCCCCAAACAGACGGTGTTAAATCAAGGGATGGTACCCCAGGGTACCAAGAGGTGCGGGAGTTACGCCTTTGGACTCCCAGCGGGGTGGCAATCAAGACAACTAACAAGCAGAACAAGGAACCAATTCCCAATCGACACGGACAGTAGGACCCAGGCACGGGGTATCCTTTCAACAGAGACACTCGTGCGACAAACGCGGGGTTATCACGGGGGATATTCTCCTTCGCGGCCGGGCTCGGAAATGTTACACGAGCCGGCGCAGTCCTTGAGACGTAAGGTCCACTTCCGGTGGTACTCTATCGGGTACCTATTTAAAGAATCGTTTATCTTTCTCTCGAAAAGGGATTCCCAAAAAGCTAACAAATCTCCCAAAAGTATTGGTTCTGGCGCCGAGTTACGGTTCCCCGAAAACAAATAATCAAATTGCAGAAAGATTAAAGTTCTCAACCGTATTAGGTCCCCCGAAATTCAGATTTTTTTTTTCCACCGAAAGATGTCAATCCCAAAAACTAAATTACCACAAAAATACCGGCTCCAAAAAAAAGTTATATTTCTCCAAACAAAACAATTCCCAAAAGGTTAAATTTATCAAAAGCCACGATACGAATTCCCAAAAAATTAAGTTTCCCACACAGTATTAATCCCCAGAGTTAAAAGGTCCAAAAAGTAGCCGATCCAGAAAGTTAGCGTTCCGAAAAACAAATCTCACTCTCCAAACGTGGAAGGTCGACTAACGTAGGGTCACCCCAAGACGCATGGAGATTCTTACAACAATTCCAATTCCAACAATAGTTTCAAGATTCGAAAATAGTGTCTAGTTCCAAAAATAGTTTTAAATTTCAAAGACAGTTTAAAGTTTCACAAAAGTTTCAAATTCCCAAAAACAGTTTAAATTTTCAAAAATAGTTTCAAATTTCAAAGATAGTTTAAAGTTTCACAAATAGTTTCAACTTTCAAAGATAGTTTGAAGTTTCCCAAATAGTTTCAAATTCCAAAAACAGTTTCGTCGTCAAAAACAATGGTGATTCTTCAAAACCAATGCTCGATTTCCCCCAACGATGTTGAGGGTACCAAAACCGGGTTGAATTTTCGAAGATAAGGTTATGTTTCGAAAGGGGGATTGTCGTTCCCAAACGAAATTCTAAGTTCCAAAAAAAATATTTTTCATCGGCCCGATTAATGTTAATTTATCAGAAATAATTCAACGCGTCGTCAATAACGTTTAATTCTCGAAAAAGGTTAAGGCTCCAAAAATGATTTTGCGTTTCAAGCATAATTGTTATTGTCCAAAATAATCTTAATCTGCAAAAACGGGTTTAGTTCTCCAAGATAAAGATAATTTTTCAACTGCTGTTAGTTTTCCACAAATAACTTGAATTTGTAAAAACCACTTTTACTTCTCAAATAGTTCTCAAAAATCACTTCTAATTTCCAAAAAAATTGTTAATCTACCAAAATCATGTCCATCTTCCAACTATTTTTAATTTCAGGACAGGATTTTAATTTATGACATTAAAGTCAATTCTCAAAAAGAAGTTTTATTTTTCCCAAAAGAATTTCAATGTTCAAAAAAAATAAGTTTTATTTTAAGAGTTTTAATCTTAGAAAAACAATCAATTGTCCCATGCAGCTCTTAATTTGGCAAGATGCCTGTAATTTTCAAAAGTGATGGCTAATTCTCGAAAAATGATTTCAGTTCTAGACCCTAATTTGACTCTTCACAAATAATGTTAGTTTTCCCCCAGTCCCCTTGAATTCTCAAAACGACTTTTAAATTTCCGGTCTAATTCTCAAAAATAATTTTATGTTTTAGAATCAAGGTTAAACTCTCACAAATAATACTAAATTTCGAAAATAAGTTTTAGATTTCGACGTAATTTTACTTTTCCCACAAATAAGTTAATTGGCAAAAACAATTTTAATTTAAAAAAAAAATATCTTTACTCTTCCCGAACACTTTTTAGTCGTCGAAACTAGTTTGCACTTCCCGACATAACTTTTAATTTCCCGAAATAACGTTTAATTTCCAGACATAATTGGCGATTTCTCGGAGCTAATTTGTAATATTCAAAAAGAATGGGAATTTTCCCAATCACTTTTGGGATTTTCACAAGAATGATTTTCATTTTCAAGGATCATTTTTAAATTCGAAAATAATTTTTAATTTTCAAAAATAATTTCTAATTTTCAAAAATAATTTTTAATTTTCAAAAATAATTTTTAATTTCCAAATACAAGTTTTAATTTTCCCAAAAAATAATATTACTTCGCAAAAATGATTTTTAATTTTCAGAAATAATTTTTATCTCCGCAAATAACTTTGAATTTTCAACAATAATTTTCATTTCCAAAAACAATTTTCAATCTGTAAAAATAATTTTTAAGTTTGAAAAATAATTATAATATCCAAAAATAATTTCAATCTTCAAAAATACTAGGGAGTTGCCAACTGTTTGAGAAATCGTTTGAGTGGTTTCTCGGATGGTGGAACGGGTGATAAAAATAAAGTTTCCTCTACACAGGTTTTCATAACAGTAATCTCGTATATTCTTCAAAACAAAAACACTTGAGAACGCAAGGTGGCGATGAGTTGACCGTTGAGCGTTAGAGATACCGAACCGATTATATTAATAGATTCGCGATTATTTGAGCGTTGAGAATGTCCCGAAATGAATCGATCAGTTGTTATTGAGCTGTCGACTCGATGAGACACACGATAAATGAGAATTTCGAGGTGAGAAGACTGTAAAAGTAAGTTAGTAACACGGAGCGAAGTGAGCGTTGCGCGATCCGGAAACGGAAGCAATAAATCGGCCATTGCCACGTGGCAGCATGTCGCGCGCGCGGTGCGCGAAGCGCATGCGTCGGCAGTAGATATTAAGTCGCCGCGAGGTGCTGCCGAGCAGCGGTCACTCAAGCAATTCGCGTGTTTGGAGGGGGATTCTCCAACATTCTCCCCGCCATCAGCAATGGTTTGCTAATGAGTCGTCGCCATGGTCCGGTTGAGAAGTCGGTAGTGGTGAGAGCTTGCTGAGTGGCCGAGTGAGAGTGGTGGTAGCCGTTTTAATGGTCGCCACCCTGGAGAGTCCGTCCTTGCCCTGGTGGAGTTCCATGACTCTGGCGAGTGGCCATTTGCATGGCGGTAGACGCTCATCTGTAAGTAAGACAAGAGAGCCGACCTTAACGGTGTTAGAGGCATGATGCCATTTTGAGATCGATTATTGTCTCTGCAGATAATGAGCAGACCACTGCGCCCAGAAAGATTGCACTCTTTGTTGAATGAGCTGCCAATGAGCAAGACGAGCAGTATTGAGATCCAGCAACGAAGGCTCTGGCAAAGTGGTGAGCGCACTCCCAATGAGGAAGTGCCCCGGAGTGAGAGCTGAGACGTCAGATGGGTCGTCGGTGAGCGGTTCGAGCGGTCGAGAGTTGAGAATCGCCTCGATCTGAGAGAGCATCGTGGTGAGTTCCTCATAAGTGAGCAACGTGTCTCCCACGGTTCGCCGGAGATGGAACTTGGTGGATTTTACGACGGCTTCCCACTTTCCGCCCATGTGTGGAGCAGCCGGGGGATTGAACCTCCACTGACTGTGATCCTTTGAGATGATCGCTGTGATTACCCGGTGTTCTTCCGAACTCTGATTGAACAGCCGACGTAGAGCTGCGTCTGCACCAACAAAGTTCGTGCCGCAGTCCGAATACATGGTGTGAGGAATTCCCCTTCGGGCAGTGAAGCGCCGATAGGCAGCGATGAACCCATCCGTTGAGTAGTCGCCGACCACCTCCAGGTGGACAGCCGATGTTGAGAAGCACACGAATACGCCGATCCAGCCCTTGTATGTTTTAGAGCCTCGACCTTTGATGTTCTTGACTGTAAGCGGTCCAGCGTAGTCAACGCCCGTGTGTAGAAACGGACGTGAAGGAGTAACTCGCGAGAGAGGTAGTTGGCCCATCAGTTGCTGGGCACGGATCCCCCTCTGACGAGCACACGCAACACACCTTAACACGTGCGATTTGACTGGCGCTCGACCTCCGATGATCCAGCATGTTTGCCGGACGTGCGCCAGGGTGAGCTGAGTTCCTCCGTGCAAGGTTCTCTGGTGAGCTTGTTCGATGAGTAGAAGTGAGAGCCTTGCGTGTCGTGGAAGGATCGCAGGATGCTTTCCTTCCGTGGTGAGTGCAGAATGGGTGAGTCTTCCTCCAACTCGAATAACACCTTGCCCGTCGACAAAGGCTGTAAGTCGAGCGAACGGGTGGCTGCTGGGCAACGTCGATCCCGACGTGAGCGTTTTCAATTCCGATGAGAAAAATGCCGATTGAGTGGCCTTGATCCAGAACAACCTGGCCTGCTCCATGTCGTCAGACGGCACGAGAACAATCGGCTGCTCTAGCTCCTTGCGCAATTTCCGAGCGAGTCTGAAACACAAGGCAGTGAGTCGAAACAGTTTGTGAGCAGACGAGACCTGATAAATAAGGTCCCAATGATAATCGACTTTCGGAGCAGCCACGAGAAGTGAGATACCGGGACGAGACTCATGTGCGCTGAGACTCTCCGGCAGCTGAGGTTGAGCAGGCCATGAGCTTTGCAATTGCGTCATCCATGGTGGTCCCGTCCACCATAGTGAGTGGTCTCTGAGCTGAGCAGTCGATACGCCTCTAGATGCGCAATCCGCAGGATTGCTTGTGCCAGGAACATGGCGCCACTGAGCATCTGGCTTGAGTTCCTGGATTTGCGTGACTCTGTTTCGCACGAAATCCTTCCAGTGAGAAGCGTGAGAGCGTATCCATCTGAGCGTTATGAGCGAGTCCGTCCACAGATGAGTTTCTTCCGTGTCCAGCTTGAGTGTAGCTTGGACGTATTTGGCAAGTTTTGCCAGTAGCAGCGCTGCGGTGAGTTCCAACCTCGGGATAGTGAGCCTTTTGAGCGGTGCGACCTTGGTTTTGGCGCACACCAGAGAAGCCTGAGTGCCTGTGGACAGTGAGAACACGGTAATATAAATAACCGCGGACATTGCAAATTGAGATGCGTCAGAGAAGCCATGAATAACAATTTTCGAATTGCTCCATGTGTTGAGCCAACGAGGGAGTGAGATCCTGGCCAGGTTTGAGAGATCTTCCCTGAGCTTGAGCCACCTTCCCGACACGTCCGTCGGCAAGGCGTCGTCCCAATTGACCTTGTGCAGCCACAATTCTTGCAAAAGCATCTTTGCTCGAATCGTCACCGGTGAGATGAACCCCAGAGGGTCAAAGATTTGAGCCACCTCTGAGAGTATGAGTCGCTTCGTGAGCTTACCGGGTTGAGCTGAGATGTTTGAGGAAAACACAAACTTATCCTCGTGAGACGTCCAGTTGATTCCGAGTATCTTGGTCGCGCAATCGTCCAGTGAGATTGATGTACTTGCAGTGCTCGCCGGTGAGAATTCCTTGAGCAACTTTGGATCGGTTGAGTGCCACTTGGCCAACGGGAAACACCCCGCGTCGCACAAGTTCTTCAGCTGGTGAGCGATCTCAATGAGTTGAGCGGATGAGTCGGCTCCTCCGAATATATCGTCCACGTATCTTCCCTGTGTGAGTGGTGGCAAGGCCAGCGGAAACTGATGACCTTCGTCTTCTGCCAATTGTAGCAACGTCCGAACTGCTAAGAACGGCGCGGCTTTCGTCCCGTACGTCACCGTAGTGAGCTGGTACGGCACCGGGTTGCCGTGGTCGTCGATCCACAAAATTCGTTGCAGATCCCAGTCGTACCGATGTACTCTTATTTGCCGAAACATCTTCGTGATGTCGGTGGCAAAGAGATGCCGATGGAGCCTGATCCAGATGAGAACGTCAGGAATGTTGAGTTGAAGCTTGGCTCCCGTGTGCATGAGATCGTTCACGGAGTAGCCTGAGGTGGTGGCACATGAGCCGATGAAAACCACCCGCAGCTTCGTTGTTGTGCTGTCCGGCTTGAGAACTCCATGATGCGGCAAATAATAATGAGTGCCGCATTGAGCTGAACTCGTCGACGCCTCGACCATGTGGCCGAGTTGCCTGTACTCCTCCATGAATTGGTGATAGAGGATGCGATAGTCGGCATCCCGCTCGTGTCTTCTGAGCATCTGCCGCAAACAGCGGTGAGCTGCGCCATAAGACTCACCCAGATGAGTGAGTGCCATCTTCATGGGAATACGGACAGTGTATCGTCCAGTTGAGTCTCTTGAGTGAGTTGTGCGAAAATGAGTCTCACATTCCTCTTCGTCTGAAGTGAGCTGGCTTGAGTTATCGGACGGGATCTCTTCCTGTACCCAGAATTGGGTGAGCAATTCTTGAAGAGTAGTATCTTCCCGCTGAGCTGACGCAGTGAGTGAGTGGTACACGTGTGTCTGAGGAACAGACACGGGTCCAAGGACAAGCCAACCGAAAATAGAGAGTTGGGCAATCGGCATCGAATCCGATCCTTTGATAATATTTGGCTTGATAATTTGGCCGTAATAATCGGCTCCGAGTATTACGTCAATTGGCCTCGGTGTGAGAAAGTCCGGGTCCGCGAGTGTGAGATGTTCTAAGTGCGGCCAGCGTTGAGCTGGAATCTCGCAGGACGGCAAGATAGACGTGACAGTCCTCAAAACGTGAGCCTGGACCGTGACTGAGAGTGCCTTGTGAGCTGAGCGTAAAACAAGTTGAGCAATACCTCGTGTTTGAGTTGACTGCAGGCCTCCGATACCGAGGATCGGGATTGTCGACTGCTGTCGTGGAACCTTGAGTTGAGCGATGAGTTGTTCTGAGACGAAAGTTAATTCAGATCCTGGATCAACCAACAATCGAATTCGTTGAGTAGTCAGTGATGAGTCGACGTGAGCGAGTGCTGTGGCGAGCAGCGTAGAGTGAGATGTGCCTGTAGGCACGGCTGAGTTGACGACCGCACCGAGTTCCTATTGAGGATTCGTCGCGGGCTGAGACGTCTCCGTGTTTCGAGTTGAGTGAGCCGAGGGATCGTTCGGCCTTGCTGATGCAGGTGCGCCTTCATGCAGCATCGAATGATGTCGTAAGTTGCACTCCTTGCAACCTTGCTTGGAGCGACACATCCTCACGTTGTGTCTGCCGAGACAATTATAACAAAGTCTCTTGTCCACGGCTACCTTCTTCCTGTCTGCGATCCCAAGTCCGCGAAACTTAGGGCACATCACCACAAAATGCTCTGCTCCGCACAGATCGCAAGGGTATCGACCAGATGATGTATTCGTTGAGCTGCCTGATTGAGCGGACGTCGGGTGAGCAGCGGCGGAGGCCTGATGAGCAGTCGTTTTCTTGAGAGGCGCCTTGTTTGCGTGAGCTGTCGGAGGGCAAGCCGTTTCGACACGTTCTAGCGCGCGGATGCGCGACGTCAGGAAGACCTCGAGTTGTTCGAATTTCGGATAATCCTGCGACGATCCGAGTGAAGTCTCCCACGCCTCCCTAGTTGAGCGGTCAAGGTTGCGAGAAATGTGGTGCACCAAAATGCATTCCCACATATTCTCGTCTACGCCGAGTGAGCGCAGCGCGGTGTTCGCCTCCGTCACCGTGGTGAGTAGCTTGTTCAACCCCGAGGCGCTCTTGTTAGCCAAGGGAGTTACACTGAACATGGAGTCCAGATGAGATTGTACATGAAGTCTCTTGTTTTCATACCTGGCGGTGAGTACCTTCCAGGACGGCTCCAGAGACGCAGGAGTGAGTGCGAAACTCGCAATGAGATGCGCAGGAGTCCCCTCGAGACATCCCCGAAGATAGTGGAGACGCTCGACATCCGAGAGCGAGGGGCGGTCCAAAATCATACTCTTAAAGAGCTCGGAAAAAGCCGGCCATTCGGCGTACACACCCCCGAATTTTGGGAGCTTGATGTTCGGCAAGCGTGCCTGAGATGGAGTCTCCTGTTGATGACCGGACGTTGAGATCTCAGCGTCCTTCATGAGCTCGGCTCGTAGCTTCGCCGCTGCACACTTGAAGCTGGAATATGTGCGGCACGTCTGCATATGGATTGAGTTTGTGAAATATTCATGTTTGAGATGAACCGTCGAACACGAGGCCTCGAGATGTCTGTGTTCCACAATGAACTCCGCGTGTACCGAGTCCATCTGCTCGGACAATGCGGACAGCTGTGTGAGTGAGCAGTCCTGAGATGACTCGGGAAGAGTTCCCGCCAACTCGATGAGCAGCTTTGTGCGTCCAAGCTGCGTGAGCATTTTGAGCTGGATCTCGGCGTTCAGCTTCGATGGTGATGAGCTGCGCGGTGACCTTGAATTACCTCCCTCCTCCCCGCCTGGTACGGTCAGAGTTGGAGTTGGCGCGGTCGAACGCGTGGATGGCGGATCAGGCTGAGCCGTCGCCGTCGCCTTATCCTCCGAATCGGTGAGCCCGTCCTTCATGTTTTGAGGAAAAACGCAAAAATCTGCGAGAAATCCGTTCTCAATGCGACGCGCGAAACCGATGAGCAGTCACAGAGGTTTTTTTTTCCAAACGAGAACCGAACGACGCGTTAGCAAACGCGCCAAAATCTCTATCGCGGATGAGCACAACACGTATGAGATGAGAAGTCAATTAATTTTCGGCGAACGAACGAGAAACACGCTCGAAGAACACACGAAAAATAATTCTCTGTCGCGCAGGAACACGTGGCTCTTGCACGATGAGCAATGTAACGCGCGACACCGATGAACAGTCACTGAGTTTTTTCCACACGAACGAGAACCAAACGACGCGGTAGTAAACGCGCGAAAATCTCTATCGCGGATGAGCACAAAATGTATGAGATGAGAAGTCAATTAATTTTCGGCGAACGAACGAGAAACACGCTCGAAGAACACACGAAAAATAATTCTCTGTCGCGCAGGAACACGTGGCTCTTGCACGATGAGCAATGTAACGCGCGACACCGATGAACAGTCACTGAGTTTTTTCCACACGAACGAGAACCAAACGACGCGGTAGTAAACGCGCGAAAATCTCTATCCCGGATGAGCACAACACGTATGAGATGAGAAGTCAATTGTCACTGTGTGCACAACAGAGACGATGCTCGAACACACTATACAATGCTGAGAAGTCCGTTGAGCTCAACCTAGACACCGACGCTCGTGCGAGGCAGCGAAGCGCGATCGACACACACGAAGGATAATTCGCGCGCGAGCGTAGCGTTGCGCGATCCCAGCACACGCGGTCGATGTAGAGTCCGAGAGTCAGCTGCGTCTCGCGCTCGAGACGCGAAACGCGATCCACGGCGCACGAGTCGATGTGAGACGCGAACACGATTCTCGGCACACGCGGGTGCGAGAGAGAGAAGACGATGAGAAGTCTGAGTGAGACTGTGCGTGCGAGCGAGCCACGAACACACTGCACAGCGCGCACTGTTGAGCTGCCTCGAGAGTCACTGTACACTGTCACAGAAACACTGTAGCCGGGATGTTCCACTATCCGGCTCGAAGGACCAAATGTTTGAGAAATCGTTTGAGTGGTTTCTCGGATGGTGGAACGGGTGATAAAAATAAAGTTTCCTCTACACAGGTTTTCATAACAGTAATCTCGTATATTCTTCAAAACAAAAACACTTGAGAACGCAAGGTGGCGATGAGTTGACCGTTGAGCGTTAGAGATACCGAACCGATTATATTAATAGATTCGCGATTATTTGAGCGTTGAGAATGTCCCGAAATGAATCGATCAGTTGTTATTGAGCTGTCGACTCGATGAGACACACGATAAATGAGAATTTCGAGGTGAGAAGACTGTAAAAGTAAGTTAGTAACACGGAGCGAAGTGAGCGTTGCGCGATCCGGAAACGGAAGCAATAAATCGGCCATTGCCACGTGGCAGCATGTCGCGCGCGCGGTGCGCGAAGCGCATGCGTCGGCAGTAGATATTAAGTCGCCGCGAGGTGCTGCCGAGCAGCGGTCACTCAAGCAATTCGCGTGTTTGGAGGGGGATTCTCCAACACCAACAACCAATTTTGATTTACAAAAATCGTTTCAATTTTCCTTCACGAAATTCACTATCGTTTGGTTGCGTGCGGGAGATATAATATCTCCTTCCGTATAGCGAGGCTCGTATCCCGCGTACTCTCGCACTTGGCTGGGTGCACTAGCACCCAACAGATAGCTTCTGAAGTAAAATTTTATTTCGAGGAATATTTCATTCCCCGTGATAACCAAAAATGCTGTCTAAATCGTCGCCCGAGTACTCGCTGTTTGTTATTGTTCGCGTGGCCAGGCGCTCTGAGTCGCGCCAGCGGTCAGCGGCTCACGCTTGCCTCTGCTTGCGCGAGCGGCCTATGCTATAGCCGCGTCCTCGTCGCTCTCGTTACGAGCCCAGCGAATCTTAACTACACCGCTCGCACCTATGAATTACGATCTACTCTACTATCCTTCCGCGGCTATTCTCCCGATGAGACTCTCCTCTTGGGCCCCACGTTGGGCGCCAAATTGTGACACGATTCTTTATTCCGCGATAATTCGGGAAAATTATCCCGGAGAATCGCTCGACAAATTCGGCACCCTGAAATATACAAAAATGCACTAGGGCGCCAGGCCCTTCTATTAATGCCTGAAGGGCCAAGAGGACGATCGAAAGCTACTAATATGCTCGGCTAAGAGCGATAGAACGAGTCGTGGGGGGTTAGAGGGGAGAGTATCGCGAATAACCGCGAATAAAATGTCACCAATATAGCAAAATAACAACACAATTTAATAAAGAAATTTCACATAAGAAGTCTGGTTCCCGGAAGGGGAACCCGTGCTCGTCGGCACAACTGATGCGATATAAAGAAAAATTGAAATATATAAAAGAACTAGAACGATCAAAAAGAAGCAGAATTAAATGACTAGAATGCGCATTATATAACAGAATAAGAATTATATAAAAGAACAAGGATTCTACGAACGAACTACGAAATCGAATCGAGCCGACTCTACGTACGAGCTAGTAACGGGGTGAGACGGGAAGCGTCTCACCTTGCGAACAACGGTTAACGGCCGTTTTCCGATAATAAAAAATACAATTTCGGGGTGCACACAGCACCTCAACAGTTTTTAATAAAGGCACTGACCCACCTCGAATATTCCCAAAACTGATAATTCCAATAAGTTCGGGTTTCCTTCGATATACTACGTCTTATACTTTTTGACACTATTACTTATTCCACGACGTGTTACTTCCGTGTCCAGCCAACAAGTGGCGATTTTTGGCGCGTGCCGATCACGCGGCGCTAAGCTAGGGCCGGCGCGGCGCGCGGAGCGGAGGGATTCGCATCCCTTCGCGTCACGAGAGATGGCGATGGTCGTCTCTCCGGAGCAAGCTAGTTGTCGTGACGGAAGTCCGAGACTCTCGCGTTGCGATCCTAGGCCGCGACTTGCTGCTGCCCTGTTGCTGGTGATCGGTGCTCTCCTTCGCCGGTGATGTACGTCATCTCGACGCATCAGAGGGGACATGTAAGACTCGAAATAAATAGGAAATAAGCGCATTTTCTTAAATTAGCGGCCCTGGTCGGCTCGATTCGGTCGTCTCTCGGCAGACTTGCTCGAATTTTCGCGCCTCTAACGACGGCGTCGTCGTGCAGGCTTGCTGGCTGGACACTCTTCGATGCATTTTCTCTCAAGGGAGAGGGAGAGCTGCAGCGACACCGCCGTAACGCGAAATGCCGCGTTACACAACGTACATCGATATACCTGAGAATACACGACGCAAGAAAGCAGTCGTCAACATCGAGAACAACGATCTTCACTATTTTCCATGGTCCATCACAGCAGCCCTTCATCCAGTTCGCATTAATGCGAATCGCACAAGTTCATATCCACACTTTCGTTCTGTGCTTAAGTGTGATGTAATCGACTTCCCAATGAGTATGAAAGATATTTCACGTTTCGAAAAAATTAATAATTTATCAATCAACGTTTATGGTATTGAGGGTCGTAGTGAGATAGTACCGATTTACTTAAGTTGTAACAAATCTGAAAAGCCGACAATTCATCTTCTCGCGCTAGAAACGAATATCGATTTGCATGAAAACGACCACAACCCGGTGTATCATTTTACTTGGATTCGAAATTTGTCTCGATTAGTAAACTCGCAAATCAACAAACATAAGCAAGCCACTTGGATTTGCGATAGGTGCCTATGTCATTTTGCTACGGAAATATTGTTGTTTAAACATAGACTTGATTGCGAGATCGTAAATACTTGCAATGTAATTTTCCCGAGCAAAGACGAAAAGATTTAAAAATTTAAAAACTACAAATATAAAGAATGGGTACCATTTGCTATTTACGGTGACCTCGATTGCCTCTTAGAATCTGTCACAGGTGAGCGACAAAACACAAGCGTTAATCAAAAGCACATCCCGCATAGTATCGCTTATTATCTTCGATGTACCTTCGATGACTCACTTTCGACTTTCAAAACTTATCGTGGTGGTGATTGTGTGTCAATGAATTGAAGACATTATCTGAATCGATGAATATCCACTTAACATCCACTGTTGAAATGATTCCGCTTAATGATCAACAGACATGTGAATTTTATTCAGCTGAAGTTTGTCATATTTGCGAAAAATCATTTCAATCCGAAGATGTCAAACATCGCGATCATTGTCATTTTACTGGCAGGTATCGTGGCGCGACGCACGAGGGATGTAATTTAAATTACAAAAATTCGAATGTAATTCCTGTGATCTTTCACAACTTATCGGGATATGACTCACACTTTTTGGTTGAAGAATCGGCTAATTTTGATGGTCATATAAGTCTTCTACCAATAAACAAGGAAAAATACATATCTGTCACAAAGAATATCGCGGGTACATCTGTAAATTTTAGATTTATTGACTCGTTCCGTTTTATGCCGAGTAGTATTGAAAAACTAGCCTCCTATCTCGGTAAAGATGAAAAAAAAATTACTCAAAGATATTGTAATAGTGCAGAGGAATTCGAATTATTGACAAGAAAATGTGTTTTTCCATATGATTATGTGGATAATTGGGAAAAACTTGAAGAGACCAAATTGCCCACGAGAGAACAATTTCACTCTGAGTTTCATAATGAAGATATTTCTGAGTCGGAATATTCGCACGCGTGCAACGTGTGGCGAGCGTTTCACATTAGAACATTAGGCGAATATTCAGATTTGTATCTAAAAACTGATGTTCTCCTGTTGGCTGACATATTTGAAAATTTCCGGCAAAACTGCTCAGTAACATACAATTTGGACCCTCTACACTATTACACTGCTCCGGGGCTTGCTTTTGACGCGATGCTTAAGTATACGGGTGTTAAGCTTGAGCTCCTGGATGACATAGATATGTTAATGTTCGTGGAAAGAGGCATTCGTGGTGGCATTGCTCAATGCTCAAACAGGTACGCGAAAGCTAATAATCGCTACATGGGAAGAGATTTCGATCCAAGCGAAGAAGAGTCATACCTAATGTATTATGATGTAAATAATCCGTACGGTGCAGCTATGAGTCCGGGTTTACCGAGCGGCTCCTTTGAATGGGAACAAGAGATTTATAAATTGAATGTTTGCAATATTCCCGATGATGCTCCTATAGGGTATATGCTTGAAGTGGATTTAGAATATCCCAAGGAACTTCACAATCTTCACAAAGATCTACCACTATGTTCAGAGCACTTTGTAGCTCCATTGCAAGGTTGTAACAAACCGAAATTAATGACAGCATTGTTCTCGAAAAAAAGATACATAATTCATTATCGAAATTTGCAACAGTGCTTGGAATTGGGTTTGAAGTTGTGAAAAATTCATCGAGTGTTCAAATTAAACCAATCTTCATGGCTCAAGAAATACATCGACTTAAATACTGAACTCAACCAAAAATCTACGAACGACTGTGAAAAAAATTTTTACAAGCTGATGAATAACGCAGTTTTTGGGAAGATGATGGAAAATGTTAGGAAATATCGCGATGTTAAACTTATTACAAAATGGGATGGTAGATATGGAGCTCGAACTCTTATCGCGAAACCGAATTTCCATAGCTGCACCATATTCGGCGAAAGTATGGTCATAATCGAGATGACTCGCACGAAAGTTAAATTTAATAAACCGATATATGTTGGCTTTTGTATTCTTGATACATCGGAAATATATATTTATGATTTTCATTATAATTATATGAAAAAAATACTCGGTGATCGAGTTAAATTAATGTACACAGACACGGATAGTTTGCTTTATCACATTGTTGTCCCAGACATATACGAGATCATGAAACGTGATTTACATAAATTTGATACTTCTGAGTATCCGCCAGACAATGTCTATGGTATGCCTCTGGCTAATAAACGGGTTTTAGGTTTAATGAAGGACGAGAATAATGGTCAAATCATGCTGTAATTCGTGGGTCTTGGAGCAAAGATGTACTGCTTTGAAATACAAGGTATTGTTAAAAAACGAGCGAAAGGAGTAAAATCATCGGTATTGAGAACAATTACATTTAATAATTATAAACAATGTTTGTTGCATCACAAATATGTAATAAGAAACCAAAGTTTAATTCGAAGTAAAAAACACAGGGTTGAAACTGTCAGACAGACCAAATTAGCTTTAAGTTGGAATGATGATAAGAGAATCATTTGTTCCAATAACATTGAAACTCTCCCTTGGGGTTTTATTGTATAAGAAACAATAAAAAATTGATAAAAAAATGTATGTCATATTACGTTTTTTATTGGATTTAAAACAATTGTTATAGGGATACCACCCAACTTGTTGGAAGAGAACCTGGCTACTTTGGGCTCAAATGCATGATAAAAAAAATCGTCGGAAATTTGTAAAATATGAAGACTCTGAAGATGAGTGGTATGAATCTTCTGATTCTGCACATTTTCAAGGTTCGCTGGAAGAATGGGCTGAATCTCGCACTGATGGATTGAAAAGTGGTGAATTAGTAAAATGGCTACATAAACGAGAACTTGGACTTGCTGTGTACCGTAATAATTCACAAACAAGAGCAAAAACAAGAATTATCAAATATCCATGGTACTGACCTATTGCAACAGACATAGCTATTTCTATTTACACAGATGAGAAAATAACTAAATTTTCATGTGTGATGAGAAATGGGTGGATTTGTTGTGATAAGCAATGTGAATATGAAAAGATTATTTTTAACAATTTTTAAATTGTGTTTAAACGAGCGGAGAAAGATTTAGTGACCTACAGAGAGTCATGACAATATGAAATATGAGGTCAATGCAGCTGATGAAAGAAGATAATTAACGCAAGTAAATTTTCCTGTGTATCCCATATGATTGATACTCCCCTCCCCGTGAGGGTTTTACTGTACAATGTAAATAAAAAATAATTGATGTAAAATATCGATTGTCAAAACCTCTACCTTTACTTCCTGAATGATAAATAAATAGTTTTTTTTCATATTCAGAAGCTAACTAATAGTGTAGGAGAAGGTACTTTTATTTCTTCATCATGGAACGGTGTAGTAGCGTGACTCACGATGCTCGCTCAGGGACTTCTGTTTACTCCTGAAGTAGATAGCGTGGAAGAATGAATAACAAAAAAGAGAATATGTGTCAGTAGGACTTCATTCATATGTTAGAGGATATGGATCACTGTAGTAGTAAAGAAATACAAGTAGTCGAGTTGGATTTAAAAAATTTATTATGAACATATTACAATGAGCAACGAACAGGTTGGAGTATCCAATTTTTCAATAATTTCACATTTTCACCAGCACAGTTCTTTTTTGCGTGATGGTGAGGGTATACTGCAGAGGACGATCTTTGATGCAGCTGTTGGAACGATGGATAATCGAGATTGATAATACACGTTGATGACTCTTCCATAAAACTTGCCAACCACTGCTTCTTCTCCAAGCCTTTCACGTATATTACACGACTGCGCCAGAGAATATTGCGAATAATTTCTTTCGCTGCTTCGTATGGTATATCACCTGAATCCCAGGGTAGTCCATGAAAGTTGCGCGTGAGCCATGAATTTTTACTTTTGTATTTTGCGGGTAGACTTTCCCAAGTACACGGTGGTTGGAATATAAATGCCAATGGTTGCATCATTTTGTCATGAACAGGAATAACGGCGAATTCCTTTACGACAAACTCATTGATGTGTCTCTTGAAACCTTGAAGATCAACTACCCACTCCATTTTCGAATTCCTTTACAACGCGATGCACTTTTTAATGGCTTCCTGAAAAAAAATTAACCTTTGATGGCTATCATGAGACTGAGTCAAATGTTGTTGCCTCGCGAGATTTTATACTAATTTCTTCACCCCACCACTGATGGGGTTGTATTCGACTATGCGATCATGCAAAATTAAGTAATAGGCTGATGTTTGCGGTGGAAATGGATTGGTTGACTCAAACTCCAGACGTATGTCAACTGGACCCGCTTTCAAAAACTCGTTTTGTTTTGAACAGTCAATAACGATGAGTGGTGCACGTTTAATAAAATCAGATTTGCTCAGCAATGGCTCTGCTTCCTTACCATAGTATGATGTTTGAAAATTCGTGTACATTTCGTACAGCAGAGCATACTGATTCTTGGCAATATCAAGATTCAAATTTCCATAGGGATATGTCTGAGAGTTTAAAAATAGTTTGATATCTCGAAGGTCACAGTGATCGAAATGACTCGCATTTCTATTTGCACTATTTTTTCGCGCTGTCTGAAAACCAAAGATAACGTATCGAGGTTTTTCGAGTTGTGTTGATGTTTTGACGACCCACACGTGCTTCGTAGTTGCCGGTAGCAGTGGATACTCGTACAATTCCCATGTACGAAAACTCATGGTAATCGAAGGGTCCTTGGCAATAAAATTGAGCAGCTGAATTTTTCGTTGATCCGAAACTTTTATGTACGGGACCATCCATTCGATTTTTAGTAGTGAAATCTTGAAGTGTTCTGCAGCAGCATTATCTGCACCAGGGGTTTGTACAATGGCGTTCGTATCAGTATTCGTTCTCGTGATAATCAACTCATGCTTAGCATTAACGATGATTCGATGATAATCCTCGGCGAATCCCAACATGAAATTAAGTGGTATCGATATGTCGAAATGACTATTCTCATCAATCAATTTCTCTTCATCATCATTCACGAGCCAGCCAGCATTTTCCATCAGAGACATTTGCCCTGGACTCTGAGACAGATAATTCTTTATGAGTGTCGTGATACCGAGATTTTTACTTCGATCGATCTCAACGGCATTTAACTCATAACGAACTTCTTCGAACAAGTAACAGATGGCATTGTTGATTAATTTTGTATTTTGGATTGCAGTGCCATTGTCTTTGGTCAATTTGCCGTAAATGTGCAGGGAGCTTTTACCAGGCAGCAAACACAAGTCCTGATACTGAACGGCAATTCGAATTTCATCGTTATTATTGAAGTTTGCCGATGCAAATAGTTGATGTGCATGAGTCTCATAATGCGAGATAGACTCATCGAACACAATGGGGGTCTGTATGCTCAGAACTTTTTCCATGGCACGAAGCAAGCGATGCAGCAGATGCGAATTTTTATTTTCCTCTTTTTCCTCCACTTAGCTTGATTTTTACACCCAGATTCTTCAGAAACTGAATGTTCTGATGTGTTAGCTTCTTGAGAGGTGCTCGACGACTGATTGGTTCTCGGCATATTGATTCACTATTATAGTCTCGGTCAACTTTAGTGTCAAAGACAATTCCCATTATGCAGATTTCACATGCAACCTGATAGTTATGATTTCTCCTCGAAAATTCACCAATTCCCCGTCTTGATCAACAAGTTTCAATTGAAGATGATCTATTGACTGTACGGCGATCGGAACGTAAATGACGTGTGATGGTACTTCAATGATCTTATATCCTGGCGGAACGACTGGTACAAATTCGTGGATAGTTTGCACTCGTTGCTCGCTTATATAAGCTCCCGTTGTAATGTTGCACTCAACACGAAGCGAGTTAACCTTGAGAATTGCTACAGGCAAATCAAATTTATGAACAATATTCGCTTCCAGAATGCGTGGAGTGAAACCTAGCAATCGACCAATCGAGTCATTGGGCTGAAAATTTATCTGTTGATCGCACTTGATTTCACTGCGGAGAGTATTATTGTTTGGTCTGAGATTGATTGATATTCCTTTGTTGGACAGTGCATACTGTAAGTAATTCTCAATATCATCAATTTCATAGCTACCAGTTGGCACAGTTATAACTTCCTGTGCCACATAAAATTTGTTGTTTCCCACATCGATATTTGGAATCGAATTGAATGTAAGCAAGTCAACGAGTCCGAGAGTGTAATTTTTACCTCCGAGAACCTAGCAGAGCAAAGTGCCCAAAATTAAGTTTTGAATATGGAAAAATTAGGTGCTCATAAGGTGCTAATTTAATGCCATATTGATAAATTAGGTGCTCCTTTAGTTTGGCTAGAAAGTTAAGGTCATAAATGCTCTGCTAGCTTAAATATAAGCTGGCAGAGCACTATGGTTGCGCGGCAGGTATCACAAAATATACATAGTCCAAATTTAAGTGCTTATTGAGTGCTTCCGAAATATTATAAGAACCACCCCCAAATCCTTAGAATATACCCGGTACACTCCAACCAAAACAACCCTTCGATGAAATATAATGAACCAAACAAAAAATCGAATTAAATACGGAAATATTTAAGTGCTCATTAAGTGCTACCTAGATATTTAAAAAACAACCTGATTGTATGTTGAATTTTTCAAATGACACCCCTTACCACTATAAGTCACCCTCTAATAGAACATTAAAATGTATCAACAAATCCTTGAATTAAATAGGACAATATTTAAGTGCTATTTAAGTGCTACCTAGCTTTATAAAAAACAACCTGATTGTACATTAAATTCTTTAAAAGACACCCCTAACAACTATAATTTACCCTCTAATAGAACATTAAAATGTATAAACATATTCTTGAATTAAATGGTATAATATTTAAGTGCTATTTAAGTGCTACTTAAATATATTATAAATAGCCCTTGCCTTTCGTAAAACCTTAAAAATTACACCCCTAACAACTATAAGTCAGCCTCTAATAAAACATTGAAGATATAAAAATACTTGGATTAAATAAGATAATATTCAAGTGGTCTTTGAGTACAACTTGAATATCTTCAAAACAGCCCTTGTCTTTGGTAAATTTTTGAAAATCACTAACAGCTATAAGCTACCCTCTAATAGAATATTAAAATAAATCAACATGGACTTGAATTAAATGAGAAAATATTCTACTGTTCTTTGAGTGCTACCTGCATATATAAAAAACAACCTGATTATTCTGTAATTTCTTTAAATAACACTCCTAACAGCGATAACAACCCTCTCATAAAATATTAAAAAAATGAGCATGAACTCGAATTGAATGAGACAATATTTAAGCCTTACCTGTATATAACAAATACAGCCTGATCGTTTCGTTAATTCTTTAAAATAACACTCCTCTCCTCATAGCTGTCCTATCCTCCTCATAGCTCCTAATAACACTCCTCATAGCTATGCGTCAATCTCTTATGAGAAATTCTAATAAATAAACTTAAACGTGAATGAAATAAGATAATATTCAATTGCTTTCCAAATGTTATTAAAATATTTAAGAAAACAGGCCTTGCCTTCAACAATCTCTCCAAAATGACATCCTTCACAGTTACATGTCACAATCACCTTTTTATGCAATTCGTATACGAATTAACATATCGTTGCATTAAATAAGATAATATTAAAGTGACTTTTAAGTGCTACTCAGATATATAAAAAAATGC
Organism: Ephialtes manifestator; assembly: GCA_963970395.1. Lineage (NCBI taxonomy): Eukaryota > Metazoa > Arthropoda > Insecta > Hymenoptera > Ichneumonidae > Ephialtes > Ephialtes manifestator. The sequence goes on from OZ019975.1 coordinate 8,857,136, forward strand.
TTTTATTTCCTGTGAATTCTTTAAAATAACTTCTTTAAGAGTTACAATCCACCTGTCGTTGAATATTGAAATGAATAAACATATACAATAGTTGACAATAATTGAATTGGATAACAGAACTGCAATGTGTACTCTGAGTGCTAGTTCAATGTATTGATAATAATTCCTCTGCTGGGTAAGTTCTGTGACGTATTTTTCGTGAGCGTAGCGATAAGTTAAATAGAAAAGAATAAAATAGACGGGAACTGTCACCTTCGGCCGCCCACCCTCGCTCGCGCATCCGTAAGCCCGGTAGGCGCCAGTCAATTTTTGTTCCACCGGTATTGACGAACCGGTTTGCCCGCGGAATCGAGTGGAGCAAGCTCGATTCCAATAAAATCGGTAGTCGGAGCATAACTGCCGATCGAGAACGCAACACACAAAAAAAAAACGTGAACATTGCTACTTTTTAGGGACGCGTGAAAGCAGCAAACGCAACGGGATGCACTTGCGGGAGCGAACGGTTGCGGAAATGCACGGCCGCTCAGGCTGCTTGGTCGTGGTAGAGAGGGTCGAGGTTGGCCCAATAAATAGCTTATTTTTCGTTAAAACGAATCCCGGGAACTGATAATATTGAGTAAATATTTCGGGAGCCATACAACAAATTGTTGTGCATTAAATAATGCGCGAGAACCGGCAAAACGCGTCGAGAGCGAACGGCAATCACACGTGGCATAGCAATGCGCGGGTATTGCGGAGCCGTCACTAGCTGGCCGTACTCGGCCGCACGAGAACTTTTCCGAAAATATTCGCGAAATCTGTGAATTAAATAAATAACGGGAACGACTCATCCAATAATATTCCAAAGAACCTGAGGAGCGAAAACCATCCTCCCAAGAGGGACACGGGAACAGCACGGCACTAACTACACTGCACCAGGCACGAGAACGGTTAATTTTATTTTAATAAAATCAACCCTGTCACTGCACGAGTAGGCATGGCCCACATAGCACATGACGAAACACGAGAACTCAGCTTAACGCTGACACACGATGTACTATCGAGTACCGAGAACTACGCGGAACCGCGCGCGCGAGCTACCGAAAAACTTGTCAACACGGGAGCGTATTGACTACTCGAGGCACCTCGGCGGTGTCCCGAGCAAGACTGATTAATTCGAGTAATCATCGGGAGCTCATCATGATTATTATTTCGATCCTTCCAAAATCCCTTGCCCGTGAGCTACTGCCCTCTCTCACTCGAATAATTTCTCAACTATTACGGGAGCGCAATTACTGCCGGTAACTTGGAAAATCTAAACAGCTGCCTCCCTTGGTGCTTCACGCGAGAACGGGCCTATACTTCACACTTACTGGACACTAGGATGCCCCATCCGATGCCAAAAACTAACAACTCGCCACCCGTTCTCCAGCGCAATGCACTCTCGCTATCGGGCGCCGGATTTGCACCGGTCTAAAACTAACCGCAAGACCTTGGCCGGCAATTCTTACTTGTCGGGCTGCTCGTTTCGATGAGCTCTCATCCTCGCGACAAGTTCGAATATGCCGAGCATTTTGTCCTTACCAAAAAAATCAGAACGGAACTCAAGAACGGAAGCTCTACTCTAGAGCTCGTGGTTATCCGTAACGAGATCCAGATCTCGAGGAGGGCAGCGACGGAACAGCGACAATATCGCCAACAAAATACTCTTGTGAACGCGATTTACAAAAAATCACGTCACAACTCCCCACCCCTTAAGGGTGGTTACGGCTTAGGAATTTGGAGAAACGGTAGCTACTCAAACCGGACGGAACCACAGCTTTGAGTCGGTAAATGGGTTTCGGTTTCCGTCGTAACCTCACGGATTAGGGAGCTAGTATCGCAATCGATGCCATTTTTTTTTTTTTTCGGGATCAACATCAACGAGAGAAAAAAACGTGTGGCAGTAGCTTATTAGTCTGTTTACCCACTGTTTACGGTCGGTAGCTAGTAGTTGTCGTGGGTAAAATCGAGATACATGCGAGAGCGTACTCAGGCAACACGAGAAGATAATTCAATTCCTTTTTTTGTGATACTTATTGATAGGGACGGACAATAAACAGAATGTGTAACGGGAGCGTAACGATACCAACGTAGACGTGAGGGTCGTTCCGAGGGTCGTCCATGTCGGGAGCGATTCTTCCGAGGTCCGCCATCCCGGCAGATGTTCCTGGGGTACGGGAGCTGAGGTTTTGTCCGTCCTTGCTCGGGAGCCGGTTCGGTTGACCCGTGCGTCGAGAGCCGGGGCCTAGGGCCCATCCTGTCGGGAACTGGGGTCCCAAGTGGCGAGAACTGGGTCTTGCGACCCATTACGGTAACTAAGGCTCGAAGCCTCTGTACGGGAGCTAGATCTCACGATCTCATGACGGTAACTAAGGCTCGAAGCCTCTGTGCGGGAGCTGGGTCTTGCGACCTCACTACGGTAACTAAGGCTCGAGGCCTCTTTGCGGGAGCTGGGTCTTGCGACCTCATTACGGTAACTAAGGCTCGAAGCCTCTTTGCGGGAGCTGGGTCTTGCGACCTCATTACGGTAACTAAGGCTCGAGGCCTCTTTGCGGGAGCTTACTCTTCGGTATCCCTCACTGGGGTTTTACCTCAGGGGTCGCAGCGGGACCTGCTGGGGGGTTCCGGTCTCCGCGAGCAGCTTTCCTTGGGCCTCGCGGCCTTCGAGACCGAGGTCTCTCCGCCCGTAAGGCCCTCAGCTCCTCGCGGGGAACGTTACGCCCCACCTGCGGGATGTAGGGCCCTTCGCGCTTCCATCCACCACTGCACGCCGGGCACGTGCGAAGGGTTTTCCCCTTACGACCGCACCGGCGACGGAAAGTGGTTGTCGGCGGGCCAAGCGGGCATTGCGAATAGCAATGCCCCGCTTCCCCGCAGCTGTAGCAGGTCCTCTCGAGGACCTTCCTACGAGCTGGGGTTGCTCCCTGCGGTGGTCGGGGAGCAGCGGTGCTTGGCCTTGTCGGGACCACGGTAACAGCGGCAGGTGGTGGTCGCCTGGGAGTGCGAGGGATCGCACTCCCCGACGCCCCCGCCGTCGCGGTAGCGTAGGTCCGTGGCTCAGTGGGGCGCTGGGGGCGCCTCACCGGGCCAGGCCTCTCGGGGCCCGGGTACCTAACCAGCCTCCACAGCGGCCGTGGATCCGTCGGGCGGGGTCCACTGGCCACCGTTTCGGCGGGTATTGGCGTCGGGGTACCCGAGTCGGGAGCCTCCGCCTCCGTCGACGAGGCCGGTTCAGGCGAGGCTGGGCTCTGGTCCAGGGCGTCCTGGGCGAGATCCCCAATCGTCCTGACCAGCGCATCGACGGAGTCGGGATCCTCCGCACCGAGGCTCCCCAGGGTGGCTGCGCACGCCTGGATCATCGCATTCGGTGCGATGGGAACGGTAGCGGCTGGTGGTGCGAGAGCTGCGGTTGCCCGCAGCATCTCGTCGAACCAACCTGCCTCCGGCGTCACCTCCATGATCTCGTCGTCGGACGCTGACATCTTCGGGAATCTGTAACCAAGTGAGTGTTAGACCGGTACCGCCGGTGGTCGATATGGTTTAATATCCTGAACAGAAATTTTCCCTATCGATCGCCCATCGAGATCGGATAGTTCGTACACTACCCGCGAAATCTGTTTCCAGATCATGTATGGCCCCTCGAAAGGAGGCGCCAATACCGCCTTGCGGCGGACGACAGCACATGCGACCGGCGCAAGACGAGATCCCCAACCTCAAACGTCCTGTCTCGGTGACGGAGGTTGTAGGGTCCGGATTGCCTCCGGAACGCCTCATCGAGAGCGTGCGTAAACGCTGTACGCAAGGTATCCAGGCGAGCCATGCGCCTCATCCACTCCTCTGGAGGACGTGGAATGATCTCGAGATCCCCTTCCGTTTCTCGTCGTAACGACGAAGCTGAAGGTGGCTCGCGGCCAAAGTTCGCGAACGCAGGCGTAGCCTGAAGGGAACTATGATGCGCTGTATTGTACGCAAATCGGAACTCGTGCAGGTGACGGTCCCACTCCTGGTGGTTCCCGTCAAGGAACGCGCGGATCATTGTTTTGATCACCCGGTTCACCCGCTCGGTAGGGTTAGCCTGTGGGTGGTACGGCGGTGTCGTGCTGTGCCGTATACCCACCCGCTCGGTAAACTGGCGGATCGTTCGGTTAACGAACTCCGTGCCATTGTCCGTGAGCAAGACCCGAGGTGCGCCCCAGCGGCTCACCACGAGTTCGTCGAGAGCTTTCGTAATCGTAGCTACGATTACGAAAGCTTACAGCCCCAGTAGCCTTACGAAGGGAGCAGATCTCCACCCATTTGGTGTAGAGATCTTGAATAACGAGAACGTACGAACCTCCTGAGGTGCCGCGGGTGACGGGCCCCATGATGTCCGCTGCGATAACTGTTCAGGGTTGTTCGACTACTCGATGACCCATAAGACCTGCGGGGGCCTGCTGTTCGACCTTGCAGCGCTGGCAAGCGTCGCACTGCTTAACGTGAGCTACCACGTCTTTGAACAGACCCGGCCAATAATAACTGATCGCCAGGCGTCGATAAGTCTTATCGACACCTAGATGACCAGCTTGCGGGAGCGCATGACACTCAGTTAGTGCCACCGGTCGAGACTCGCGGGGGAGGACTAGCTTCCACGCGTCGAGATCCTGGAACTCTAGGTCGCCGAGAGTGGAAGGTCGATGGAAGTAGAGTCGATTGTCGACAATCTTCCAATCAGGGAACTTGTCGGGAGCTAAAGAAACGTCACGTAACCTTCGCCGGTACCAGACATCCTGGGTCTCCTGAACACATGTCAGAACGACCGGCTGACCCTCAGGGATTCTCGATAACGCGTCGGGAACATGGTGCAAGGCGCCTTTGCGGTGGACAATGGTGAAACTGTATTCTAGTAACTCCAGTGCCCATCGAGCTAACCGACCAGTAGGGTTTTTTAGGTTATGCAACCACCTCAGACTACTGTGATCCGTGATCACTGTGAATGAGTAACCCTCGAGATAACAACGGAATTTCCGTATAGACCAGAGCACCTCGAGACATTCCTGTTCCGTCACGGAGTATTTCTTCTCCGGATCAGTCAAGGAGCGACTCGCGTAAGCGATAACTCGTTCGTGACCGTCGATAACTTGCGTGAGCACTGCACCGAGACCAACTCCGCTGGCATCGGTCTGCAGTGTAAACGGGAGCGAGAAGTCGGGGCAGGCGAGCGTGGGTGCGCTGGTCAACCTCCGCTTCAACTCATCGAGAGCTTCCTGTTGTCCGGTATCCCAGGCCCAACTCTGGCCTTTTTTCGTGAGCTGAGTCAACGGCGCGGCAATGGTCGCGAACTCCGGTATGAAGCGACGATACCACGACGCCATGCCGAGGAAACGTCGCAGTTGCCGGAGGTTGCGCGGCGTCGGGAACTCGCGCACGGGAGCTGTTTTCTCAGGATCCACTCGCAAGCCTTCGCTGTCTACGAGGAATCCGAGATAGCGAACCTGGGAGCGGCAAAACTCGCTTTTCTCGCGATTAATGGCCAACCCGGCTTCCGTGATCTTTTTGAGAACTTTGCCGAGCCAGGTTAAATGCTCCTCAAAGGTACTTGTAACGATAATTATATCGTCCAAATACACGAAAACATGCGGGTACATTTCCTCGCCGATAAGCCGGTCCAGCATTCGCTGGAACGTTGCGGGAGCATTCGTGAGTCCGTACGGCATTCGCTTGAATTGATACAAGCCTCTGCCTGGTACGACGAAAGCTGTGATTTCTCGAGATGCGGGATCCATCGGAACTTGCCAATACGCCTGACTCAAATCAAGAATCGAGATGTAGTGGGCTTGTCGTAGTTCGTCGAGAATAGCCGTCATGTTCGGGATGGGGTAAGCATCCTTCTTCGTGACAGCGTTAACTTTTCGGTAATCGATCCAGAAACGGTATTTGCCTGTCGGTTTTTTGATCATGACTACGGGGCTAGCCCAGTCACTCCGGGAAGGCTCGATAACATCTGTCGCGATCATCCGGTCAACCTCCGACCACATGATGTCTCGGATAACCGGCGTAACGGAATATGGTCTTTGTTTGACCGGGGGGCTATCTCCTACCTCGATACTATGGGTAACGAGGGAGGTAACAGCCGTTTCCTCGGTTTCCAGAGGCAAGTGAGCCTCGAGGAATTCGCCTAGGCGTTTGGCCTCGTCGGTATCGGGGGTGCGAAGTCCACAGCACATGGAAATGCTGGCTGCCCCTCTCTCGGGAACAAACGAGAACTTTACTTCAGGTTTGTCACGGAAATACCACGTTTCGGCATAGAAGTCAACGACCATCCTTGCCTGACGTAGAAAGTCCAACCCAAGAATCAGATCTTCCGAGAGCACTGGTAGATGGTGCGCGAAGGCAATGGTAAGACGGTTATTCAGGAGTGCTGGTAACTCCGAGGCCGTTTTCACCATTTCGACTTGGCTGTTCGCGACCACTACGGGTCGGGGCGGTATCTGCACGGTAATCATGCCGAGATCTGACAGGAACTCAATGAGGTCCGGTCCAATGAAGGTCCGGGTAGCTCCAGAGTCCACGAGAGCTCTTACGGAACGACCATAGATCAGCAATTCCACTCGGAATGCCACCACGTCCTCCTCAGAGGCGGCGTTCACGAGAACTTCATCCCGTAAAGACTTAAGAGCCTGTGACGGTGTGTCGAGAGCTCTAACTGTCCTTTTCCGTTGCCTCCGTTTTCTCCTCCGGCCGGCAACAGATTGACAGGAGACCGGTAAACGAGAGCGTTTCGAGAGCGGGACTGTGATGGCATCGTCATCATCACTGTGAGGCGCGGGGGGTTCACTCACGCGCCTCTTTCGGCGTTTCCCTGATTGCAAAAGTCGCAACGGGCCGTGGTCACCCCCGACAGTCCACAACGGTAACAAAAGAGACGCCGAGGCTCTTGGCACTCTCTGTGGCGATGCCCCGACTTGTGACAATTCCAGCAGTCGGGGACGCGTCTCTCAGCGGAAGCAGTACGGGAAGTATTTCCCGTGGCCTGTATCGGTAACGGCAGGGCTTCGGTAACCGCACCCGTCGGCGCAGCCTTAGCTCGAGAAGAACTCGGAACTGGCCCGGCCCGGGGAGCTGAGCGTGATGCTGAGGGACCTTGAGGTCGACCTCCGGTACCGGCAGAGCGCCGGGCTCGACTGGGCAATACCGCGTCGAGCAATTCGGGAGCTAGCTCGCCATCACTGGCCGAGAGTTGGTCGTCACTGGCGGCGTCGTGAGCTTGAACCGCACGCAGTTCAAGGCGCCGAGAAGGCGTTTTTCGCTCGGGTGGGTCCCAGCACGCAAACCCCGGGCAGAGGGATGCCTCGGGCTTCGGTGGAGGGCGTCGGGTACCCACGCTACGCAGGATCTGCTCCTGTCGGGCTGCCGAGCGTTCGAGATCTCGCATCGTTAACCGATCGTGTATCGGGATCACCAGGCGGTAGGCTGGGAGCATATTTCGATGAGCGTATCGAACTCGCTCCCATTCTGTCCATGCTGGATTTAATCGGGAAAATAAGCCGTTCATGCAGCCTAAATAAACGAGAGCTGACTCATGTTCTCCCTGAGTCCTTCTCGAGATCTCTTCGCGAAGAGCGATTTGATAATCGGGATCGGAGAAGCGTTCCCGGAATGCGGCCTTCGCTGCCGGACAGTCCGGTAACAGAACGCGAGCCTCTCGGTACCAAGTCCGAGCGGCGCCTCTTAAACAAAACGAGATCGTGCGTAGCAAATCTTCGTCATGAATCGGGATTAGAGAGCGGCCTTCCTCGACGAGAGAGATGAAGTCTTCGACATCCTCCTCTCGTCGGCCCGAGAACGAGAGGTCCCAACGGCGGACCTCCTGGAGCACCCGATGGGGAGATAAAAATCTCCTTCGGCTTTGCGGGAACCTGTCCTCATCGGACGTCGAGAAGTCTTCCCGGTCTAACGTCACGCGTCGACGGTTAGGGGGATCGAGCGGTATGGCCGCCATTCGGTTGGCGGCCGGCCGTGCGGCAACGGGATCGGGTCTGGGGTCCCAAAGCTGGGCCCGACGACGTTGTCGTGACGCGAACCGGGCGCCACCACGAGTGTGACTGGGCCCCTCGACTCTCGGGGCGTGATCTTGGTTCCGGTCACCCGGAACCCTAAACTCACCTGGAGGGTGGATCGCTAAGCGATCCATCGGTAGCTCGGAGTGTGGCCCTTGGGAATCGGATGACCCCTCATCCGCAAGAGCGTGACTCGATTGCTCGATCTTCTTACCGGGATCTGACATCGCAGTAATGCGTCCGTCACCCGGGAGGTAGGCTCCGGTTATTCCCCGCAAGCCACGAGAACTCGTTCAATCGATTTCGAGAACGCGGAACCCGAGTGTCCAATCCAAAAAAAAAAAAGAATATATAAAAAAAAGAAAGAAAAAAAAGGACTAGCCGTATTATAATAATAATAGGCGTCCGTAATCGGGAGCCAAGCACTGATTCAAGTGACTTTAAATTCGGGAACTCGTGAATCAAAACGAACAGATTCGTAATATCCGGGAACGGATAGTACCCGGTAACTGTCGTACCCGTAGGCGAAATGCGGTAGCGAGAAATTAAATTTCAACGAATAAATCGGGATACGCCACGAGTGGTCTCGAAAAGCAGTCGTGTTCGACGAAGGTTCGCGGCGAAGTGATCGAGACCTCACAACGCACCGATGTCGGGAGCCGAGTGAGAGCCATGGTGGGGGTCTCCGGGATCCAAGACTGCCATTGGTCAGTCTCGGAGTCGGTAGGGGGGGTCGTAACGGCCCAAAATTCGAATCATGAGGATCCGCTAGGCGTTACGGCCTCGGTAACAAAGGGATAATTAAAGAAAGATACCCTCTTTCGGGATCACCGTTGGAAGAGAAAGACCAAGAAACCAAGATTAATAAAAAGAAATAATAAAATTAGTGACTTAAGGAACTTTCCATGTAGCGCGTCGAGAGCCGTAATCGGTGTGAATCGGTAACTATCGACGGGCAGGGAATCCGTCTTGCAGATCCCTGCAAGACCGCCGGACCGAAACACCTCGAACCATGAGGGCCGAGATCCAAAACCAAAACAAACAAAAACCAAAAAAAAAAAATCCACGGTAAATAATAGTAATAAAAAAAAATGTCATAAAAAAAAACGAAGAGGTTTTCTGCTCGGGAACCGTCACGTCGAGGCGCGTCGAGACCAATGAAACGGCGCCTCTATTCGGTAACACTTCGGTTCGGAGCTGATATTCTCGGCGAGCAGGGAATCCGACGTATCCCTGCAAGATCGCCGAGCCCCAAGTCCTCCGAAACCGAACACACGGGAATCGATAGCGGGATAGCGCATTCAAAAGGGAAAAAAAAGAAAGAAAACAAGAAAAAAAGAAAAAGAGAGAAACAAAAAAAAAAAAAAAAAGGAAAGATCACCAAAATAAAATAGTATTTTAAGGTGTAATGCGCTATCTGCCCCGGTAACACACATTTTCACGCACCGAGATCACAAGCGAGTCCTTTCCGAAATACTCACGCGCGTGTACTCGTCGTGAGTGCGAAAGGACCACCAAAACGAAAGCACTGCGTATTCGCGTGTACCGAGAACAATGTATTTCACGCGGTATCCGTACGAGCGTCTCAAAGTTCGGTTAGTATACTTGATTCCGAAAGATATACTACGAGAGCGTACGCCGTGATTTCGGATACGCACTCTCACAGAGGGTAATCCGAATTCGGGATCCATTTTTAACTCGATGGGCGATCACAAAAAAAAACAATTCTCAAAAAAAAACGGAGTAAACGAGAAGAAGAAGAGAGAAAAAAAAAAGAAAAAAAAAGAAAAGATAAAAAAAATTGTAATAATAAAAAAGAAATAATAATCAGGAAAGGAAACGAGAACAGTGCAGTACTCACGTAAACGTCGGTAACGGGATTCTTGCCGTAGCACTTGAGAGTCGCACTGTGCGAGAACGTTTTGAAATATCGTGACGAACCGTACACGGCGATAATTCAAGACAAAGTGATCTTGAAATCGCCAAATGTCGGTTATCGAGAGCGAAAGTCCTTAGGTAGGAGCTTTCCGTAAACCCAAAAAAAATTGTTTGTCGAAAATCGACATTGTTCATTGTAACGGCCGAAGCCGAAACAATAGAGGGATTAACGGTACCGTCGCTCACCCGTGACCGCTTCATGAGCGTCGCGGCGGGGGGGGGGGGGGGGGGGAAGTCGGGAGCTCGAAATTTCCGAAAAATAAAATATTCGAAAATTCTAAAATTTATTTCGAGAGCGAGGAATTTTCGAAAAATAAAATATTTGAAAATTCCCCAAAATTAATCGAGAACAGAAAATTTTCAACTACTAAAACACTCGAAAATTTTTTTTTTTTTATCGAGAACAGAAGATTTCGAATAATAAAATCCTCGACAATGCTCAATGTATGCCTCATGTATCGGGAACAAGAATTTCCGAAACGCGAAATATTCGGAAATTCACAAAATTCATGCGAGAACAAGAATTTCCGAAAAATAAAATATTCGGAAATTCACAAAATTATTTCGAGAACAAGAATTTCCGAAAAATAAAATATTCGGAAATTCACAAAATTATTTCGAGAACAAGAATTTCCGAAAAATAAAATATTCGGAAATTCACTAATGTCGAGAACGAGAATTTCCGAAAAATAAAATAAAATAGTCGGAAATTCACAAATTATTTCGGGAACGAGAATTTCCGAAAAATAAAACATTCAGAAATTCACAAATTATTTCGGGAACGAGAATTTCCGAAAAATAAAATATTCGGAAATTCACAAATTATTTCGAGAACGAGAATTTCCGAAAAATAAAATATTCGGAAATTCACAAATTATTTCGGGAACGAGAATTTCCGAAAAGTAAAATATTCGGAAATTCACTAATGTCCAGAACGAGAATTTCCGAAAAATAAAATATTCGGAAATTCACAAATTATTTCGGGAACGAGAATTTCCGAAAAATAAAATATTCGGAAATTCACTAATGTCGAGAACGAGAACTTTCGAAAAATACAATGGTCGAAAATTCACCAATTTATTCGAGAGCGAAATTCGAGAACTGTCGGGTTAATTAAACTCAACGTAACGAGAACGCGAAGAGAGAAAGGAAGCAAATTTCGAAAAGAAAAAAAAATTTTAAAAAAATTTTTCCCAAGGAAAAAAAATATGTATAAAAAAAAAATAAAAAAAATAAAAAAAAATAAAAAAAAAATAATAAAAAAGTATGCACACTAATTGCACAATACGCACGGTATCAGCTATTTATTGGCGTGGCCCCACGTTGGGCGCCATTTGTGACGTATTTTTCGTGAGCTTAGCGATAAGTTAAATAGAAAAGAATAAAATAGACGGGAACTGTCACCTTCGGCCGCCCACCCTCGCTCGCGCATCCGTAAACCCGGTAGGCGCCAGTCAATTTTTGTTCCACCGGTATTGACGAACCGGTTTGCCCGCGGAATCGAGTGGAGCAAGCTCGATTCCAATAAAATCGGCAGTCGGAGCATAACTGCCGATCGAGAACGCAACACACAAAAAAAAAACGAGAACATTGCTACTTTTTAGGGACGCGTGAAAGCAGCAAACGCAACGGGATGCACTTGCGGGAGCGAACGGTTGCGGAAATGCACGGCCGCTCAGGCTGCTTGGTCGTGGTAGAGAGGGTCGAGGTTGGCCCAATAAATAGCTTATTTTTCGTTAAAACGAATCCCGGGAACTGATAATATTGAGTAAAAATTTCGGGAGCCATACAACAAATTGTTGTGCATTAAATAATGCGCGAGAACCGGCAAAACGCGTCGAGAGCGAACGGCAATCACACGTGGCATAGCAATGCGCGGGTATTGCGGAGCCGTCACTAGCTGGCCGTACTCGGCCGCACGAGAACTTTTCCGAAAATATTCGCGAAATCTGTGAATTAAATAAATAACGGGAACGACTCACCCAATAATATTCCAAAGAACCTGAGGAGCGAAAACCATCCTCCCAGGAGGGACACGGGAACAGCACGGCACTAACTACACTGCACCAGGCACGAGAACGGTTAATTTTATTTTAATAAAATCAACCCTGTCACTGCACGAGTAGGCATGGCCCACATAGCACATGACGAAACACGAGAACTCAGCTTAACGCTGACACACGATGTACTATCGAGTACCGAGAACTACGCGGAACCGCGCGCGCGAGCTACCGAAAAACTTGTCAACACGGGAGCGTATTGACTACTCGAGGCACCTCGGCGGTGTCCCGAGCAAGACTGATTAATTCGAGTAATCATCGGGAGCTCATCATGATTATTATTTCGATCCTTCCAAAATCCCTTGCCCGTGAGCTACTGCCCTCTCTCACTCGAATAATTTCTCAACTATTACGGGAGCGCAATTACTGCCGGTAACTTGGAAAATCTAAACAGCTGCCTCCCTTGGTGCTTCACGCGAGAACGGGCCTATACTTCACACTTACTGGACACTAGGATGCCCCATCCGATGCCAAAAACTAACAACTCGCCACCCGTTCTCCAGCGCAATGCACTCTCGCTATCGGGCGCCGGATTTGCACCGGTCTAAAACTAACCGCAAGACCTTGGCCGGCAATTCTTACTTGTCGGGCTGCTCGTTTCGATGAGCTCTCATCCTCGCGACAAGTTCGAATATGCCGAGCATTTTGTCCTTACCAAAAAAAACAGAACGGAACTCAAGAACGGAAGCTCTACTCTAGAGCTCGTGGTTATCCGTAACGAGATCCAGATCTCGAGGAGGGCAGCGACGGAACAGCGACAATATCGCCAACAAAATACTCTTGTGAACGCGATTTACAAAAAATCACGTCACAGTTCTTTGAAATAACATCCGTATTCTATATTGGTTTTTATAATGTAACAGTACATAGCTTGGGAATACATAAATAAAATTAATAAACGTGGTCAAATAGAGAATTTTATTTTATTAAGAACAGTAAACTTTTGTTTGGAACCATAAATTCGAATGTTTACGCAAATACTTTCTTATTCAGATTCCCGATGGAGTGCTATTTTGTATAAAGGACAATTTTCGGAGAAACCTTGCAAGTACTGGAGCGAGGCTTCAGTTTTTTGTCAAATTGAACCCATTTGCTATTGCGCAAACAAAACGCAGTATAATGTCCGATGGGCTGAAAAGCGTTGTCTGTCATTCGCAAAACCCGATTTGGCGGACTGTCAAAATTTATAATACCCCTAAGATAAAACTCTTCCGTCATAAAAGAGAGCTTTATAGAGATAGGTATCTGCTACAATTTTACTTTGTCGTTATCGTCTTCAGATGAAATTTGAAGGATGATGTAGTCACCTATAACACAGAAGTAAAAATAAATGTCTTATTAGTGCACTGCTCAACAAAACACTTTTTTCCAACGCATTCAAACAACTTCCGGGACATGCTTCGGAACATTTTCGGTTGCGCTCTAGGCAAATCTCTTTTTCTGTAGTGATGTTGTGCGAGGGCGCTGTTAACGCTTCCAAGCTTACAGGAAGCAGCGGAAACTGTTTCACGGTTAAAGGACAGTCAGCATTACATTTTGATTTTTCCTCGAAGCATGGAAGATTTTTTAAAAGCTTTCGACACATTGCTGTTGCTGTTGTCTGACAATCTACCACAAAACAGTTGACTTCAGGATGTCCGTCCTTCCTAAAAATTTCGTACAAAATATCTGCGCGCGTAGAGTACGTAGCTACCGTGACTTTCTTATAATGAACGTCATAGATCATTTGAAAAAATCTATTTGTATCAAGACTGACTTCAATAGCATTTAAGAAGGGTTGGGAGCCATACGAGGCAGTCAGCATTAATTGAAAAATGCTATCGAAAGAACACGTATACGTCAAATCAATCCGTTCAATTCCTTTACGAATCGCTTTCAATTTTGTTTCGTCGCCACTTTTAAGTATTGGTACCGACGAAACCTTTTCTGTTAGCAGCAGTTCGTGCGGTGCATATGTTTTCTGCAGGTACTTTCCTCGCGGTGGTTCCTCTGAATTATCGTCCGCAGTCGTTAATAATGGTTCCGACGTTGCACCCTTAAATGAACTGTCTGCATTTTTTTCCAGGTGAATTTTCTGCACCGCCTGATCGTTCAGAATCTGCCTCGGTATTTTTTTTACCTGAACGGGATTTCTTTCAAAATCGCGACTTAGCCGACGTTTTCCTCGAGATTTTTCGTTCACTTTTTTTCGAGCTTGGTCCTCCTCGTGTCGCCTTGTTAGATCACCCCAATTTTCGTACGCTCGAGATTCTAATAATTGAGGAGCGTTCGGCTTTTCAGCGCACTTTAGGCAAATACGTTTTTGGCCGTATCCTTCCGCACTTCCCTCTACTGGCATCGAACACGTGTCAAAAACATGTACCACATTGCCACAGATCTGTAAGAGAAGCATATTTTGAAGTTAGGTACGATTGCATAATATGTTTCATCGAGTTGTTCTGAAATAACACATACCACACAACGATGCGCTCCTTCAGGATAATCACCATTCTGACACGCTGGACAATTCACTGTTGGTAGCAGATTCCTGGTCAATGAACACACAGAAAACGTGTCGTTTTCTGGGTTGTCATCTTTAAGAATAACGCCTAACTTCCTCGTGTTTATTCCAACCGATTCGTCGCAACTCATTTCATTTTCCGCAGCAGGTTCGCTTTCATGCTGTTGGCGCCTGCGTCGCTGTCTCTCTGCGGTTACTGCAGCTTCATCTAATTTACATTTCCCGTCTATGTAGGCTTTATGTTTTTGAATAAAAACATCAGGGCGCAGAGGCGGATCCATCCCTTTAAGTAGGAGATTTTTAATGACTCTAAATTCTGCTTCAACTTGAGCACTTGAGGCTGGACATCTTCCAAAGCCGTACCTGTCCCGAGTTATACAGGTCCACAGGGGTAGCCATTTTGAATTTTCAATGAGACGATTAGCAAACAGTGGCAACCAATGCACGTTAGGCTCTGTACCGGGAGCTTTTCGTATTGCTTGTGCGACGGAAGCATCAATTGACTTGGCCCATTCTCGCCATTTGCTAGGTTCAGCCTTCGTTCTAACCCGTTCGGCGGGTTCTTCCGGCAATGCCTCTTGATCGTGCCAATCGTCCTCGACATCGAGTTCTTCTAAGACGTCAGTAGTAACTACTTTTTTTATAAAGACTTTTTCTTGATCGTATGCTGACGTTCGGCCATCCTCGCAGTCCCCGCAATTCTCACTGCGTGACATTGTGAGCAAAGCTCGCAAGACTCTCGCTGCGTCCTTGACGTTTCGGCACAAGATTAACTTTCCAATGCAAATTTTGTAGAACTTGGCGACGTCGGGTCGCACATCGCGCAACAGATCGGCCCACGTCTTCAAATGATGGGCAACGTCTATTCTAATATAGCAAGCAGGTAACACGTCAGTGAAAAACTGATCTGCATATTTATTCAAAGTTTTACACGTGGTAAAGGCTCTAACGGCTGCTGCTAAGAGTGCTGTCGATGCATCGCACGTTATCTCTTTCGGCGGCGATAACCCCCAGTGCTCAATCCACTGATTCAGCCAAAACAGAATAGCGCCCGTAGTTTGGCGCTCGCTTAACATTTGGGTTACTGTAATGGATCCAGAGGAAGTTTTGATAACGCCGATATAGAGAAAAATAGGTGCTGATTTTGTTCCGTCGACTCGACGCACTGGAAGGATCATCGAAGCCGAGGCATCGATAACCAGGCTTACATCCTCCTGTTCGGTTGCGCGACTGTAAAGGGTCCTCTGGTGATTTGTAGACCAATGGACGAAAAACGGTTTGAGGCCGATCGATGAAATTTCTCCCTTCATCTCATAACTACTAAGGATTTCTACGGCTTTGATCGGGTCCGGGTCCAGATACCGAGACGCGGCTGCTTGTTTTTTAATGGTCCGGAGGACAGGCGTTGTCGGTAGATGTGGCGGCTCTGAGTCGCCGTCGCCCATAAGTTTATCTGCTATTTCGGGACGCAGAACATGTGCAGATTTCCCTTGTAACCATTCGCCGAAATTTGCCCTCGTCGATCCTCGAACGTATCGCTTTCCGCAGTCTGCGTTCCCTGAAGATGCGGTGGTTGAGCAATTGATACTGACAATACCGTCGTCCCGTTCGATCACGCAACTAATCTCCAAGCCGCAGCGACATTTACCGACGATAATACCTGAAGAGCAGTCAGTAGAGAGGTGATGGTAACGGAAATTGTAACCACAGTTTAGTCTTGTGCATTTCCAGATTTTCTGGCATATGAAGTCTTCCCATTCCCCTGGAAAAACATGAAAAAAATATTATAGAAGGCCTAGTCGTTTTATGAATGACATCAATTACGTTGATAAACGTATACACATAAACGATAATTTCTTAAAGGCATAAACCTACAATTACTAATTTCTCGATAGATTTTTTAAGAATAACATTTCAGTTCAACATGTATTGAAGATGATGTCTTTTGAATAATATAGAGTGAGTGTAAGCTGATAACGCACACGATCGTTTCAGGTATTTGTCAGTTGCGCATAAGTTGCATACTCTGGGCATGAGTGTAGCTTTTTGTTATGTTTTTTTAATTGGTGAAGTTAGAATTTACTATCATAGGATAAAAAATTCTTGAAATGATATACTTCTTTTTAAAAATCTTATATTAAAACCTCATTAAATACATAACAAGCATTACAATTCTGCAATTTTGTAAAGACAGTGCATCAGAGTGGTGTGAGGTAAAAAGTGAAATTTTTCACTTGTTGTACCTTTCACACCAAAGTGGTAAACAAATTTTATAGTTCGATGTCTTATTTTATTTGGCAAAGAGTGCATTCTGGACTCAATATAGGAATTTTTATTTCAAGTCTTTATGACGAAGCTATGATCTTAAATGTGTTAATAAATGCAGATGATGTGTTAATGATGCAGACTAATCTAATCTGAGTCTCAAAGAAAGCGGTTGTCCTCACTAGCTTCTACATTCACATAAAAATTATTTCCTCAGTTATTTAAGAATAGCTTTAATTGAAATTAAATATTTAATGAAGATAAATTGAAATTGAATTAAGACAGAGTGAAATTCAATTAAGATAAAGAGAAATTTGATTAAAATAAATTGAAATTTATGAAACCTGGCAAAAAAATACAGCAGACTGAAAATTATTTTCTTGTGGCTGATGTGTCTAGCTTAACAAATTTTGTCTGCGTTCTGTACTACGCATTGCTAACTTTCGAGATACTGACCTTTTAAAAACCTCTTTACTGTGCGTGGCTGCTTGTTGTGGAGATAAGTAATTCTTGTTTCCACCAACTTATCGAAATCATTTTCAGGGACGTTGATTTTGAAACTCAAAGCTGCTTCATTAGCATCAGAGGTTTCTAGGCATGATGAATTGTCTATCAAAATATTTGCAATGCTCGCATCCTCATCATCGCTAGATTCGTCTTCTATCCAATTATTCCATAATGTGCGCCGCACACCGTCTTTATTACAAACCCCATAGCTATAAAGAACGTCTGCCTTTTTTATGTGTTTTATTTCTTTAGCGATGTCCTCCCACACTTTCTCATGCTTTGAGACGATGTGTCCATTATTACCCGGGTTTATACGGTCCTTAAACTTCTCGAAAGCTCTTAGAATAATTCCCTCGTCAATTATTCGAGGTCTTCCGGGTTTTCGCTTCTCACCTTTCGGTTGATCTTCTTTTTTTCGGTTTTAGGTTTATCGGAAGTCTTTTTGACTATCATTTTTATCGTTGAAATCGATTTTACAGTAAAACTGAAGGCTCTTGTTCGAGATTTGAGTTCGTACTGCCTTTGTTGGACACTACTTGACCCTACAGGTTGAAACACGTTCAACCGCCAAATGTAGGTGCGCATGTCGTCAAGCGCCACTATTAAATTTAACAGAAGTGTCGCCACATGAGGACACCTTACCAACTGAAAGGGTGTTCAAACCCAATGTTTAATTCAATGCACTTCTAGGTATTTAGCATTTCCCCAGTTGGCGACAGTGGTTGTGACGAGCGCACGCTCGGCACGTATCCGCCAGCATTGGCGCAATATTTGAAATATCAATTCAACCGTTTACGAGCAGCCCGTTACTCTGACACAGACCTACAGATTAAATAATATGTATTAGAATATAGTTATTGATAATTACTTGTATATTTGTGTACATACTATTAATTAAGAATATGTTCTCTATCGGGTTTTACTCTGGTTTCCCCGAGAGCTTGGGCGAATGCCAAGAACATTAATAATCTGAAGAGTTCCAGAGGAAAGAATACATCTACCTTCAGAATATATCTAGCTATTGTATAAATTGAATATTGTAATGTAATAGTACCAGCATAAGGATAAGGAGTTCTGCAGCACACGTGTAGGTATTGTAAAAACGAAAATGCGAGTATCTTCAAAACGACGTGACTCAAAAACTAAAAGGAGAATTAAAGAAGTGCCTCTCTTGAACACGACTTATCTCAAATTGAACGTTAGCCAGAACAGCTATAAATCTTTTCGAGTTTTTCACAAAGAAATCTTCAATCCACGGACCTCGGTACTCGACCACACGCTGATGGAAGCTGGTCGCCAAATGTTTTACTACCACCGGAGGTCCGTAGCGAGTCGCGAAGACCCTTCTGTTTCATGCCACGAAGGACGCTGGCCCTTGAGTCTTCCAGGCCTTCTCGCGGTACCCGCGCTGGGACCGTGCGATCCTCAGTCGCTTGGGTCCACGCGCGTCTTCTACCCTTACTTAAAAACCCCACTTCTTAACTTCTAACCAATCACAGAAATACTGTATCTCTAGGGGAGGAAATTGAGTTTCGAAGAGTCACGGCGTCGAAGAGATAGTCTCATGACAACGTTCGCGCTTTTAACATCGCTCCGGAATTTAGTACTTCGTGTCGCGCATCGAAGTGCGGTAGAGTTCTTACAAAAGTGTTTATAAATTCTGTGTTTTAAATAATATCTGTGTATTAAATTAAATAAAAGTTGACGTGCTGAAATATGCGGTACAATATGAAATTTAGTGTATTTTTGTAAAAGTGTTTAGTAATATCGAAGTAGTTATTAAAACTAAAAGTGTTTAAATTAAATTGTGTTTTATTTGAGTGATTGAGTAGTTTAAATTCATAATTATTTTCCCGCTCCTCAGACACGAATTTCTATTCGCTAGGCAGCAAAAGTAAACGGACCAATCAGAGTCTGTTCAACTCATACTAAAAACGAGTGGTATTGGCTCGTAACATGGTTTCTGTAGTGGCGCCAATGATGTTCAATTGCTTGCCTGCGCGTGTTGACCTGCGCGCCAACGCACGCCATCGTGTGCCGGTCGGTAACGTGTTCCTACCGCTTTTGTACGATCATCTCGATTAACAACAGTTCAGAAGAAGTGAATCCGAAAAAAAATTGGTTATTCCTATGAAATCCAAATGAACAGTGAAAATTAATGTCAAACATTATTCCGTACGGCCAACAGGCAAAAGGCCGAAGCGTAAAAAGAAGATCTCAAGATAATTGGCGAGAATTTATCGTAAAAGTCCAGTCAAACTTGAAGGATTCCATAAATTTATACCATGACGAAGATGTCATATCAAAGTTAGTAGCTGAAAGAGAAATAATTGAAAAGTTAAAGCATGTTAACAGTGAAGAAGTGTATAGAACCGTGCGGTTCAAAATAAAGACGGTATAAGAAGTAGGTTATGAACCTAACGTCTACTTTACTAGACGTGGACTATGGAACCTACTCTCCACCAAAATTACTCTCCACGAAGAACATTATTGAAGAGAATACATGTATTGGGCAAGAAAGACAATTGATAGTAGATGAGCTTAATTTTTTTTAGCAAGCCTTTTGCTAGATTAGTAAAATTGAACTTTTTGTTTTATTACAGATTGTACTACAAATTGAAGATCAGCTCTGTCACACAATATGTAGATGAGATCTTCTGAACCAATTTCTTCAATTCAACATAATAAACTTGGTTGACACAACCACCACTAATGTTCATCAGTAGTCATTGATTATATGAGCAATACAGCATGTACAAAAGAATATAAACATTAAATGTTACAAGCAGAAAAAATAAATTGCGTCACAACATTGAATGTATGCAAAAACTTACAATGCAGCATGAAAAATTAAAAAAAAAAAATATTATTTACTTTTAAAGATTATTCCTTATAATCTGATTTTAAATTTATGGTATTTTTCTCCTTTACTTTTGTATTAAATTATGACACGCATGTGAAGAAAATTAATTTTATTAGTGAATACTACAAATGGAAGACTGCGTAACATAGAGATCAAACAAAATCTATACTGTGTAACATAGAGATCAAACAAAATCTATACTGCGTACATAGTGATCAAACAAAATCTATACTGCGTAACATAGTGATCAAAGAAAATCCATACTGCGTAACATAGTGTTTGAACAAGTTCTATACTGTGGAACATAGTATTCAGATAAGATCTATACTGCGTAACATAGTACTCAAATGTATGCAGCACAATTTAGTATTTAAAGAAAAACTAACAGCCTTTAGAATTCAGCAAAGTAAACACTATGCATAGTGCAGTAAAAAATCTACAGCATGCATGATAGTATGAATACATCATTGTATAATGCAACATATATAATTGTGAAACAATTAATTGTATGGACTTTAAAAAATTTTAAAATCATACGCATAGTACTACTATGAACACTAATTCGAATCTTTCTTTGTTTCTTATTCATAATTCTATATTCAGTGCTTAAATATGTCTTACTCATTGGTGTTTCAATAAAATTAGATTATTATTTGCATTTTATACTTTTAATTATTTTACATCTTACAGAAAATATTATATTTAATTTGTACACATTTAAATTCGACGTTCTATTTTACATAAATTATCGGAAAAGTGATTCGTTTTTGGTTTATGAATACAATAAATTATCTTCAATATGACTATGGTTATAAAAACCATTGGTTTTATTCATAAAATATATAGGTCTTGTTGAATACCGTTTTCAAGTGTTTCAGGGGTTTCAAAAAATGTTATTTAGTAATAAATGTGACAGAGTACATGGTTCAAATTTGCATACAGTCTCTGTTCATCACCACACTGCAGATCATACAGTTGGAGCAATGGTGGGTAAATGTTGCTATGATTCCGAGATTGTGATGGACTGCAACACCAGAGTCACGAAAAATAAAAGGTTCCATCATTGTCGCTACAGGAATGATGGAATATGAAAAGCCATACAAGGAACGACAACGACAATATATCATCAAGCAGCTGCATGTTGATGTCCCGAAATAGATCCAACCAAAGGAATATACCATATAGACATAATGAGAAAACGCGCGATAAAAAAGAAGAAAATTCGTGAATTTGTTTGAAGGAACTAGCATAAGGATTTTATCCAGAAAAACAAGTCGGTTTTCAATCTATTTTTTTAGCGCGGGTAGTACCCAGAAGCATAAGGTCAGTTTTTCACACACAGTCCTTCTAAAATACCCGCATAAAAAAAAAAGTTGACAATCAATCTAGTTTTTCGACCGAATCTTTACGCTAGTGTCTGAAGCCTTTTTACACTAGTGTATAAGACGAATCTTATTAGTTTACACATTTATACGAACGATCGAGCAACCCATTTCTAAACATCAGTCATCTGTATCGATTGACAAAATCGTAGTCAAATGATATGGGAGACTAAGTAAAAATTAAAGTTTACGTTAGTCTGGTTGGTCGTTCAAACCAGAGTTATGAGCCTCCATTATTTAATTCTAAAACGAATAAATAACGTGCGGCACTCATAAAGAAGTGTATATATTATTACTTAGAGTGTGAAAAAGAAAATCATCATCGGTGGTCGTCGTATGTTTATAACAAAAGAAATCAAAGTTGTTCATTGTGGAATCATACCGTCTCGGGCACTTGAGGGTTCGAGACAAGGAAGTACCTGTTTATGACAAAATTTATGTGAAAATGCGATGACAACAAAAACGATTAAATACAATTTCTATATTACTACTCTTTACATTATGTGAATTACATTTTTCCGTTCGTTGTAACATTCCTTAAGAATATTAAGATTACTTACCGTATATTTTACGAAGATGTGCACTTGTAGCATAATCTAAACGAACATCTTCGAAAACTTCGTTACCAAATTAGCGAGAGCTTTAATAAATCACTGAAAACAGAGTAAAAACTTTTGAAACAATCAGAAATATTTCACTGATTTCTGTATAAATGACATGAATTTAGACATGTTTCTGGTATAGTGTTATTAATTTCATGTGCGTGTTATACTTTATAAGAGGCATGAGATGAAACTGCATAAACCTCGACATGAAGACATACTTTTCGCAATCACACTATTTCCGTTTAGCTGAACATTGACTTATGCTAATTAGCTGTATTATTCTGTTGTTTCGCTCTTAACGAGCATTAACTCTTCTTTAATCGTTCTACGATTATTTGAATTTCCCTATGCGACCAAAAATAACATCATTCCTGATTCAATAACCTTTTGTAATTTATATCCCATTACATTTAATATATATCTTCGGTAAAAAATCTTGAAATGATGTTTTACTTACATTTTTTTAAACCTGCAACTTACTGCTCTCCTACTTTAAATTAAGGGCGATAATAGTCATTTGATTTTGAAAAATATAGGATAAAATGACACAACCTTAAGTGATAAAATCGTATAATAAGCTAAATACGTTTTTATTAGAATTTTCTTCGTTGACTAAAGTAAAGTAGAAGATTTGTATGTAAGAACTACTAAGCGGTTGAAAAAATAATGATGCAAAGAATCATCAAAAAGTAATTGTAAGATATCACTCAATGATTGTTGAAACATTTGATTGCATTGATTTTCGCATGCAATCGTGTAACACTCTGTGAAGTGCTCAGTCGAGCTTTCGTTCAGTTTGTAGTATCATGTGTAGTAGAACATATTTCTAGAGATTTTAATGTGAATCAAATAGTACAGTTATACGTATTTAGAAGTTAGCAATTGGCACTTGAAGAGCACTCAAATATTATCGTATTGTAATAAAGTATAAATATTGAAGAATATACCGAAGGCAAGGATTGTTTTAAATATATTTAGGAAGCACTAAAAGAAAATTAATGAAATTTCATTAAATTGAACTTTATGTTTATTGATTTCAATATTCCAATAGAGAAAGGCTCATAGGCGGTGTAATTTTCAGAAATTTACCAAAGTCAAGGGCTGTTCATAATCTGTTTAAGTAGCACTAAAAGAGTACTTAAACATTATCTTATTTAATTGGGCTATATGCTTGGCACTTTCAATATTGCTTTAGAGGGTAGCTTATATCTGTTTGGAATGTAATTTTTAAGAATTTACTGAACGCACGAGCTTTTTCAAATATATTTAAGTAGCACTTGAAAAGCATAAAACTATTATTCTATTTAACTCAAGAATATGTTTATATATTTTAATGTCCTAGTGGAAGGTGACATATAGTTGAAGGTATTATATGAAGAATTCCTCAAACAATCAGGTTTTTCATATATCCAGGTAACACTTAAAGAGCACTTAAATATTACCACTTTTAATTCGAGTTCATGTTAATTTACTTTAATATTCTATTAGTGGGTTGCTTATAGCTGTTAGGAGTGTAATTTTGTAGAATTACCAAAGGAAAAGGGTATTTATAATATATTCAAGAAGCACTTAATTACTGTCCCATTTGAATTGTTGATACATTTTAATGTTCTGTTAGAGGTGGACTTATTGTTGTCAGGAGAGTAATTATCAAGAATTTAACGTACAATCAGGTTGTTGTTTATATACCCGGGTAGCACTTAACGAGCACTTAAATATTTTCCTATTTAATTCAAGTATATGTTTATATCTTTTAATATTATATTAAAGGGTGGCTTATAGCTGTTAGGGGTGTAATCTTTAAGGTTTGACGAAAGGCAAGGGCTATTTATAATATATTTAAGTAGCACTTAAATAGCACTTAAATATTATACCATTTAATTCAAGAATATGTTTATACATTTTAATGTTTTATTAGAGGGTAAATTATAGTTGTTAGGGGTGTCTTTCGAAGAATATAATGTACAATCATGTCGTTTTTTATAAAGCTAGGTAGCACTTAAAAAGCACTTAAATATTACCTCTTTTAATTCGAGTTCATGTTTATTTACTTTAATATTCTATTAGTGGGTGGCGTATAGCTGTTAAGGGTGTAATTATCAAGAATTTAACGTACAATCAGGTTGTTTTTTATATACCCAGGTAGCACTTAACGAGCACTTAAATATTTTCCTATTTAATTCAAGTATACGTTTATATCTTTTAATATTAATATTAAAGGGTGGCTTATAGCTGTTAGGGGTGTAATTTTTAAGGTTTGACGAAAGGCAAGGGCTATTTATAATATATTTAAATAGCACTCAAATATAATACCATTTAATTCAAGAATATGTTTATACATTTTAATGTTCTATTAGTGGGTGGCTTATAGCTGTTAGGGGTGTAATTTTTAAGAATTTACCAAAGGGAAGGACTGTTTATAATACATTCGAGTAGCACTTAAATAGCACTTAAATATTATCTTATTTAATTCAAGTATATGTTTATATCTTTTAATATTATATTAAAGGGTGGCTTATAGCTGTTAGGGGTGCAATTTTTAAGGTTTGACGAAAGGCAAGGGCTATTTATAATATATTTAAGTAGCACTTAAATAGCACTTAAATATTAGACCATTTAATTCAAGAATATGTTTATACCTTTTAATGTTCTATTAGAGGGTAAATTATAGTTGTTAGGGGTGTCTTTCGAAGAATTTAATGTACAATCATGTTGTTTTTTATAAACCTACCCTAGCAGACCGGTCTACGGTTGTTTATAGAGAAACATACTGAGAAAATGACCGAAAAGACTACACGTAAGTAAACGAAAATTTTCCTACTGACTTACATACCAAAATCACTACCAATAGGTTTTTTCCTAGTCCGTATTTTCTTTGGTATCCAATACTGAAAATTCTACGCATTTTCATAAGTAGTTATTTCGGTATGGGTTACCGAAGTATATACTGACATGGATATTTCCTGTCGGTAGTTAATGTAGTATATACTGCCCATAAAACAACTATTAAGTTTTTGACATCGGTCGGTAGTTTCATCGGTATGATGTATTAACTGTGTACTCATTTTTTTCTTGTAGTTCGTAGTTTTGTTGGTATTTATTTAATTATATAAATACCAATCTTTTTGGTACTTATAAAGACAAAGCGAATTCCTTATTGCATAATATTACTGAACTAGTGCACAGGGCAATAAACGGTGGCGCGTATATCAGCTCTGCGCAAAGCACTTCAGCAAGATTCTGTAATGACGAATACGCAGTGATATCACCGTTCATTTTCTTCAGCTCGTTTCATTTTCATTAAACAATGGTTTTGACGTTTTTTTTAAGAATAGCGGCAATTTTCCTAAACGTGGAAGAAAGGTAAGTTCGAACAAATACTTCTTTAATATTCCGGAGCTCTTTTATTTACATTAAGGTTTTCACCATAACATATAATATGAAAATGCTTAGAAACTACAAATCAAACAAATATTCAGTATGTAAGTGGACTCGAAAATTGTTTCGATAAAGTAACGTGTTTTTAAAAGTCAATAGGCATAAATGCGCCCAATATGTCCCTGTATCAATATGAAATGTGGTCGCACTTAGATGACACTTACTAATCATTTTCCCAGGTATTTGATAGTTTGGTACCGTAGCGTCCGCTCGATATATTTATTATTATTGCCGGTACTAATACATTGTTGTCGACACCGATAAAGACCCCTTTAGACGGAGCTTCCAATTCCCGAATATGTCGTACGCCGAATGCGTTTCCCTTGTTTAACATAGTTTTGACCAAAAGGCCCTCTACTATGCTATCGTTGTGTGTGAAGCTGACTATTTTGTCAATTTCTGCAAATTGGTCGATGTTTCGACAATAAACGAATGTATTGCAGTATCGCGTTTGTCTGGCATTTGTAGTAGACTTATACACGTTTCCTTGAATTGCCGCACGGTCGTAGAAATTAAGAACTTCCGTACCAAATCCGCAAGTGTCCAAACATTGACGTTCGCATACGGAGGGAGAACGTTTTTCAATGTTTCCAATTCCTTTAAAGGTGCATTGCGGTACCTGTGTCAAATTTACGATACGCTGGTTTTTACAAGCATGGGTAAGTATACTTTTTATTTTCTGCTTCGTTTCAATTGGTACTGTTGAATCCTGAAGTAAACTTTCAACAAATCGGATCATCAAATATCGTGTTGCAATTTGGAGTGGCCTTGAGTTCGCGCTAGTCACTTTGTCTATTATCTTTTTGTTCCATGATTCGAACGGAAAAGCATTATGCGCCCAGAGAGGTCCCCAATTTTCAACCGAGTCTGCGAGGTGACTTAACAGATGTACATTGAACTTCATATTTTTGATTCCAAATATCCCTTGGAATGTCTTGACATACCGCCTCAGGAGCACTCGCGCTTCATCCAACTCTTTTGCAGAGATATAATCACCGTTTAACGTATGAATCGCGCGCGACAATAATGTAAAATGATTCAAGTGACGTTGGGGAATCAATCCTGATAAACACGGTATTGCGTAATAGAGCGTCCAATCTCTCCACTGGGATGCTTTCCAGTCTAACATTTCTCCGATAGATTTTGGCATTCGCAAAACTACACTTGGTGGTCGAATTTTTAGTAATCGCTTATCTATTGCCGCTTTAATTGCCGGAGTGCCGGCATACCAAGGATTGGTGGCTTTTCCAGAGAGCAGCAGAGAGGTGTGTAGCTTCGCGACTCCTAAGTACACGCTGTGCATACTATCTACATCAGTACCAATAGGGAGATCGAATTCAGGCAGAAGTAACAATGCACTAGGTCCCTTTACGCCGTATTTCTTTGTTCGCGTTTCGAACGCTTCTTCCATATGTTTTCGTACATCAGTGTCACTTCGACAATGGATAGTGTTACTATAAGGATATCTGCGTTGCACACCTCTTCCCGGCATAGGAGTACCTTTCGCAGTGCAAAACGTGCATCCGTATTCGCCATTGTGGAACGTCATGTTGAGTACCGCTGGTCTTGCAGCTGAATCGACGACACACAGGAGCGTCACGAATTTGCTTGTAATCTCTATATTATTTATCGGATTAGTCCAAGTAGTCCCATTCGTGTACAAATGCCGCAACTCATTGACTGTCGGCAGAAGCAACACGTTCATATTTGGATGCATAGTATCGACCCATATACCCGCTAGGATCATGTGTCGTTTCCGTAGGTTTGGCGGAAACTCGTTAATTTCAAACATCACGGGCCAAGCACTTGTCTTCGACGATTTGGACACCGAGCAGCCATCCGTATTTAATGTGAACGAATAGTTGTGTTCGTAACTCAGGAAACCACCAGGTTTAGACATTTCCTTGTACTTTTTACCGTCAAAAATATCCTCAATGCTTTCGACAGTTTGTTTGTTGCGTGTAAATCGGTACCCCAACGATTTTACATTTTCAGAATCCGAAAAAATCTCTTGGAGCTGCGGAGTGATTTTTATTTCAATAAAATATGATGGAGCATCGTTTGAACCGCACACTCTACATTCGCTCTTCTCATGTGTTTCGTCTTTTTTTTCGAAAAACTGTTTACACGTTCGACAATACAAATGACGTTTTGTTCCCGCTTCGTCTTTTCTCGATAATAACGACCACAAAGATTTTTTGGTGCGTGGTAATGCGCTGTCAACAAACAGCCAATTCATTATCTTGAATATAATTTCTATACACGTGTACGTCATTTTTGTACGTATTGCTGCAGCTATAGTACAGACAATAATGTCAAGAGAAGTTGCGTTAGCTCTTATCTGCAGAGGCTGCAAGGAAATCTTTCCTTTCCCGAACGTAAAAACGTTTTGCTTGCAGTTGTCCTCCGTTTCTTCTTCGTATATCAGAGAGATCCTATCGTCGTCGCTGCTTTCGTTGCTATCGTTAAAATCACTGGAAATGTCGCTGTCTTCATTTTTATCGCTGTCGTAATTTGTTTTGCCTATGCTTATTGTTCGACCACTTTTCACGCTACCGTCAGTGCTCCGCAGAATAGAAGTGCCATCGTCTCGGTTGTCTTGATTATCAATTGTGATCGCCGTGTCGCCCGTGCCGCAACTTGCTGCTGCATCTATCATTTGATACTGTTAACACACGCAATCGCAAAATTTAAGGAACAGTACATGACGATTTATTCTATATGCAGGGGAAAATAAGATTAAGTGGAGATGCTAATTTTTTGAGAACATTTTGCAACAATTAAAAAAGCTTTTTACCGAAAAAAGAAGTTTGAAAATTAAATTGGATATACAAAAATGCAGAAATAACAAATAATCGTTAGTATAAATAATATTATATTAGCATATTATATATTATAGTCGGGAGATTTATTTGTCATCGAGTGAAAATCTCCTAATTATAATATGCACGTGGTTATTTATTGTCACAATTTTTGCTTATCCAATTTTGCATCAAACTTCTTTTTTTTTGTCGGGAGCCTTTTAATTTTTGTACTACTTCTAAATGTAATTGTTTTTTTATATCGTATTTAAAGCGATATTTATTTCAGTCATGAGTACTTGTAAAATCGAAAACTGATATATAAAAATACGCGTTTAGCTAGCCGTGTAGTATAAAGATACGAGCTGCGCATCTTGCGATATTTTCGATATATTGAAACTGGCTTTTTGCAAAAATTTCTGTCTCAACTAGGGATGGGCAATATTATAATGAAACTAAATTTAAGCACTACTCAGTCTCAAAAACTACGTTTTATTCTATAAAAGTTGAAAAAAGATTTATATTTTCTGGCATAAAGTAATTTCAGTTAATTCAACTTGTAAAATCCTGCAGTCAAACCTTGCAAATTGGTTCTTCATTGTTCCACCTTTGACGAAGGCACCTCTATATGGAAGTATGATGATCAATTTTGGCTTCCTCACAAAGGAAGCTTCATCAAAGGTGGAAAAATCAAGAAGCATTTTGCAAGGTTCGACTTTGCAGGCTAGTTTGTGACCGTTTGACCAATTTGAGTCAACTTGTACTGAAATCTTGTTCCATGTCAGTACATATGGGAACAAAATTTGAAGCCGGTATCTTGTAATTTGCACAAGCGAAATACATTCTTCGAGAATCAAAAAAACGTTATGTAATTTCAACCGCTCTACAGATTTGCCCTGAATTTGGATTAGAACCTTGTTATATTATAATCCACAAGTAAAACAAATGTAAGTCCGATATCTCGCAATTTGTGTGAGTTAATGCACAACAGACATTTTCAAAAATTAAAAAAAACGTTATAATATTTGAACCGCGCGACACATTTTCTTAAAATTTGGACCCAAACCTAGTTTTATGGCAATCCACATGTGTGCTAAATTTGATTGAAATCTGCCTAAAAAAGTTGAAATTTTTTTTATTTGCGTCACCAATGTTTTGTTTTGTTTTTTGTTTTTAGTAAAATGTACACATATAGTAATTTTTTTAAATTGAAATTTGGTGTATCTATTGGAACCACTGAATCTGATTTTTTAACAAAATTGGAGAATTTGTTCATGAAAATTTCAAAAACAATGTTATACGAAATCAAAGATGGATTTTACTCCATGAGGAGTAAAATGTGAATTAAAATTCGTGCTGCCCGCTAAAAAAAATCCACAATTATTCAAATTGAAAAGTATTTGGAATACGTTTTCATCCTAATATCGCCTATTCCTGATGTCAACGAGTTAATAATTCATCGCATTTACAATTAGTAATGAGGATAATTATTTTGCATAGGCAACATAATGTGACATGAAACTACGGTAGAACGTTGAAATGTTTTTTTTTCCATTTACTGTCACTGCAATCAATGCAAAGAAGCCGAAAATTATTATGGGCCATTTTTAAATATTGAATATCTCACTGCTCCCGGTGGCAATTTTTTTCGGTACCCTTATATCCCTCAATCTTAGGATTTTGCGTGCTCCTCTGTTTTGCATGTGTCATTCATTTACCTTCCGCCACTCTGAAGGCAAACACAAATTTTCAAATGCAGTATCTCGCGGGTACCGTCGTGCATGGTGTGCATACGCTGTTTTTCTTCGTTTCTGCAGCTTGTCGCGTTCATTTTTTGCGATTTTTCCAGCTGACTGCAGCTTTGCTGTGGGTTGGTCACCTGCTGAAAAGTAATTTATTATTTCACTGTTTATTAACATTTGAATTTGTTAGTCAAACTTCCTTTTATATTGTCGAATTTTTGTAAGGTAGTATAAGCGGTACTGTCCGGCCAAACGTGAGATTCAAAGAGAATTCCGAATACTTCTCAATGGGATAAAAATCAGGTAAAATTAGGCATATGGAAGGTGCTACAAAGATTAATTTAGCGTAATAATAATATAATAATGTTATTAAGAAATTAATGAAATAAAATAATTGTTCAGAAAATTACCCGGGAACCAACCTTTTTTGAAATTGAAAATGATACCATAATTCTTCTGAATACTTATGATTTTTTTCAGAAATTTGACTGATGTTTAAAAATTGCATTTAAAAAAAAATGTACAGCTTAAAATGAAACAAAAACGCAATTTTAAACCTCAGTCAAAATTCTGAAAAAAATCATACATATTCAGAAAAATTACCAAATCTTTTTCAATAAAGAAAACAGTTTGGTTGCCGGATAATTTCTTGAACAATTAATTTTTTATTCGATTCTTTAACAACATTTTTAGATTATTATTACGCAAAATCAATCTTTGTGGCACCTTACCCTTACACATGCCCGATTTTCTCCAGATTTTTATCCCATTAAGAAGTGTTTCTACTTGAATCTCACGTTTAGCCTGACGGTACCGCTCATACTACCTTAAATTATGTTTTGTTTTTTGCTTCCTCATAGAGGAAACTTTGTTTTCATGCATTTTTTTCTAAATCTGTATACATGAAATGTTCATCACAGCATGCTGTATCACATGGTCTGAGATCAACTGCATATAATTACAACAATCACTATATTCTTAAAATAACATGATTAATAATAGAATAAAGAATAACGTATTTACCTCTTTTATTCTTTTTAGTTTCAAAATTCGCTTTCATGTTTATTCCAAGGTATAATAGCCAGCAAAGCAGAGTCCGAGATCCAAGTACTGTTGTGTTCTCATCCGTTCGTCAAACCATGGAAAATTCTTTCGGCGGGAACCGAAGAGAAGTGAGCGGAAAGTTGGCTGGAACCAATGAAATGAGCTCGCGCTAACTTCATCTCGGTTCCCGTTGATATTCAGTGGTGCTCAGTCCCCTAAAATTTTACATGGTTTCGCGAAGATGTTTTCAGCGCTCGTTCGTACTCCTTACCTCTAGTCTCCATGTATAGGACGAATCACTTTGTACAAAAAATAATTTTAATAAACAATATTCACGTTAATGATTTATTTATTTAGCGCAGAATGAATGGTTGAGTCTAAATACGTTTCACAATCGGCAATAGCAAGATCGAGCGGTGCGTATATATAATGCATGCAGAACGATGCTGGAGGGATACCGGCACAATGCAAACACGCTGTTACTAGCCATTATATACACGATATACACGAATTAGATAGCTCTTTCTATTTTTTCACACACCGTGAGAGTGAACGACGCAAAAATGTCTCTCAGGTATAGCCTGCTTGCCTATACTTAATGGCACGAATGGTGTGTTTACGGCGGAGACTTTGCTATAGCTATATCGTACACTGTAGTGCTCGCTTCGCCGCATTAACGTTGTGGACTACGCTTCTTATATACACCCATGAACCATAAGAAAACAACATTTATGCCACTAGTGCGAGAAATGCGTAGTTCTCACACGCTTCGCTTCGCGTGCGAGAAATCGCACTTCTCGCAGTAGTGGCATAAAGTTGTATACGAAACTCGTGCGAGAATCTTTTTCTCAACTCAAGTGATTGCAGCAGTCGCCTTCGGCTCGTGCTGCAAACTCACACTCGTGAGAAAAAGTTTCGTTGCACTCGTATCGTAATATACTATTTCATTACTTTTTTCGGTATACCCAACCGTGAGTATGATTGTGTTGAATCAGAATAAATTGACATCCGTAGTCGATACCAAAGTCCGCGCTCTCGATTGTTCTCACTATAGGCATATCGCGTAATCGCGTTTGTTTTAATTGATATTATATTTATTGCTTACCAAACTTCCCGCGATGGTCTCAAAATTGCATCGATTCCGATCACCGTGGCAAACGTTGCTTTCATTTTATTGCCACAGCGCCAACTGTATTCGGTGATTCGCTCTTCCCGATCATGCCCGAGCATCTGCGAATCTCTCGGCGTTACAGTCCTTTTACATTCATTGGCTGACACGCACGAGAACCGTCTCGCTAGAGGTCGTGAGTCTTGTCACGTGACACGACAATGCCGACGGTTGTCATGCAAGTCAGCCAATGAATGTAGAAGGCTGGTTAACGCCGAGAGATTCGCTTCTGTTCGTACTTACGCGGCAAAAGGGAATCACCGAATACAGTTGACGCTGTGGCAATAAAACGAAAGCAACGTTTGCCGACCGCATGTCGTGGTGATCGGAACCGATGCGGTTTTGGAAGCATCGCGGGAATTTTGGTAAGCAACAAATGTAATATCAATTAAAACAAACGCCATTACGCGATATGCCTATAGTGAGAGCAGTCGAGAGCTCGGAATTCTGGTTCAATATAATCATACTCACGGTTGGGTATAACGAAAAAAGTAATGAAAATGTCGTTGTCTTATGGTTCATGGGTGTATATAAGACGCGCAGTCCACAACGTTAATGCGACGAAGCGAGCCCTACAGTGCGAATGAGACAGAACAATAACAATGGGGCTACTAGTAATAGATATAGCAAAGTCTACGCCGCGCCGAAGTAAACACACCATTCGTGTCATTAAGTATAGGCAAGCAGGCTATACCTGATCGACATTGTTATGTCGTTCACTCTCGCGGTGTGTGAAAAAATAGATAGAGCTATCTAATTCGTTTATATCGCGTATATAATGGATAAAGTAATAGCGTGTTTGCATTGTACCGGTAACCCTCCATCATCGTTCTGCATGCATTGAATATATACGCGCTGCTCGATCTTGCTGTTGCTATTGTGTAACATATTTAGATTCAACGATTTTTTCTGCGCAAAATGAAAAAAAAAATTAACGTGAATATTATTTATAATAGGGGTATTCTCGTTGAAGTGAACCCCCTTTTTTGCCAATATTTTTAATTTTTTTTTAAAACTTCAATACTTTTTAGCACTACGGCAAAGGATATTACACCCCAAATTTTAGACGTCTACATATTTTATTCATCAAAGTCCATGGAAATAAGTGTTTTTCCGTTATTACTCCTCGAAAACTTTCGATTTGTGGGAAGGTGCGACAATCAAATGAAATCATTTTTTTAAACGGTATTTCGATCGAGACTCTGCACTTTCTAAAAAAAAAATACAACCGGTTTTTATTAAAAATATTAATGACTTGTCAAGTAAAAAACCGAGAAATTTTGAAATTGATTTTTCTCAAAAATGTTTTTTTTTTATTTGCTCGAAATATTTTTAAAAAAATTCTGTGTATACCTATAAAAGTATTCCCTGATAAATTAAGATGGATCTCGAATTTTTAGAGGAATGGGATTATTTTTCGTATAATCAGTAATTTATAAGTACCCTAATAATCGGTTTGAAAATTACTTTTCTCAAAAAGAGATTAATTTATTTACAAAAAACACTTTTTTTTAAAAATGTTTCTAAGGTCTAAATATTTTATTCACTGAACTTCACAAAAATTAATAGAATACTTGCGACTTTTTCTTAGTACTATGTTATCGAAATTACAATATAGCAATTTTAATTCTGAAAATACCGAATTTTTTGCTTCCTCAAGAAGCTTTGTTTTCATGAATTTTTTTTTCGAGAATTGAATTTGCAATATTTTAATTTTGATAAAACAGTACTAAAAGAAAATCTCATCGTCTTGGGGGTGCACAAGAATTTTTGTTTCCTATTAAATAACAATTACACCATGCTGTTTGGCGCTACGAGCTTTTGAAAAATAGCAAATATCGGCATTTTTTAATTTTTTTTTTTAATTTTAAGCGACGAGAGGTCGTGCTGAATAATTTTTGACGGACATCGCCTTTGCGAAAACTATTCTTTCAATCAAACTTTAAAAATCTCGATGAGCAACACATTTGTTTAAATGTGTGGTTTTTTTAACAGGTCTAATAGATATACACAGAAAGATTTTTAAAAACATTTCGAGCAAATAAAAAAATATATATATTTGAGCACAATCATTTTCAAAAATTCTCGGTTTTTACTTGACAACTCATTAACATTTTTAATCAAAGTCGGTTATTTTTTTTCTTACAGTGCAGGAGTCTTCGTTCGAAATATCGTTAAAAAAATGATTTGATTCGATTGTCGCACCTTCTAACACTTCGAAAGTTTCGAGGAGTAAAAACGGAAAAACACTAATTTCTATGAACTTCAATGAATAAAATATTTAGATCGCAAAAATTTGGTGTGTGATATCCTTTGCGGTAGGGCTAAAAAGTAGTCAAGTTATAAAAACAAAAATTAAATATCGGCTAGAAAGGGTTCATTTCAGCGAGAATACCACAGTAATTATTTTTTGTATAAAGTACTTCGTGTTACAGCTCATATTGGACATACCGCCACTCCGCTGTCTGAGCACGATATCGTCCAACTGGACCCCCACAACGGTACCTGCTCGTCTCAGGCGTAAAATCCATTATGACGAAAATCGCACGCAAAGGAGGAACTCGTGCCTATGAAACCGATGCCGATAATTTCTGCGTGATAAAATTTGTAACCGGTGGAAGAAAACTTTCCGTTTGCCAGATAGGCGAAATATTTTATCGCCACGAAAAATCAACATCATTTGTTGCGTGCACGAACATCGATGAGCTTTCAGACAAAACCCGAACGTTTAGAGTACGGAAAAAAGATGCGAGCGCAAGGTCAATCGCTACGAGCATGTGCTCATCATCGGAGTTACGAGTAAGTACACAAATCGGGAAACATTGACCCTTTATCTCTTGGATCCAATTCATAATAGTTGACGGTATATTAAATGTAATAAAGAAATCTGAATGTCTTTTGAAGTTAAAACTATAAGAAAACAAAACAAGAGATAAAGTGTCAAACATCCATTTGGTATCGAATGACCCATATGAAGCATTCTCTGCCGATTCAGCTACTCTTTTTGTTCAACCCTCTCCGATCTGCCCTATATTTGGTTATATTAAAGCACCACTAAAAAGCACTTTATGTGGATTATTTTTCGGGCCTGGATTTCGACCAATCACAGAGCGGTATTCTCGGTAATCGAGTTCATTTGTTAAAGATTTCATCGGATATTGCACCCGAATATTGCACAGTATCTCTTCACTTGTTTCCTCGAATACTGCTCTGTGCTCAGTCGAACTCCAGACCCGTAAAATTATCCGACATATACCCCACGACCTCAAAAATTAATCGTAATATTTCCCTCTAGTTTCCCTACTTAGTAAAGATCGGGAGAAGTATCGCACAAAAACCCCTCGCGCTGCGCGCTCGGAATTTTCATATGCGAAACTTCTCCCTCGTTGCTCAGCAACGAAACAATCGGGAAATATTCCGATAATTTTGGAGGTCTTGAGATATTACTTCTGATTATTTCATATTTCGAAAAATATAATTTCAGAAAATGCCCTTTTTTGAAGTGCATATATTTCGGAAACTCGAAGTTACCGAAAAAAATGCCCCTAGATAGAAGTTGTCATTTTTTGTTAGCTTTCGAGCGGAATATTCGAAATAATTGTCACGATCCGGTGTGTATGATTTTTTTTTTACCAAAAAACGGATGAATTATTTTTTTATTAATAAACGGATTTTTTTTTCTGGACTGAAAAAATTACAGAGTATCCCTGCATGACTGTTGATATCCCAAAAAAAATCACTAGAGTGGCACCGAACGATGTTCCATTATTAAAAAAATGTATTTGTGTGACAACCCCGAAAAACGGGGGAATTATTCTTGTTATTAAAAAACGGCCATTTTTGTAGCTGAAAAGATTACAGCGTATTCCTGCATGATTGTCGATATCGCAAAAAAAATAATCATAATGGCACGGATCGAGGTTGCGGTGCAAAAAAAATTATTCGCGTAGAAGTTTTAAAAAAAGGAATTATTTTTTTTATTCAGTAACTGATTTTTGTCTGCTGAAAAATTTTTGTCTGAAGTGTGTCTGAACCGGCAGAGAATGCTTCACATGTTTATCCTGAGGATGTCTGATTTATTGTTATCGATGCGATAGAAACTAAGAGTGAAGCCTTAAGGCTTGTCGAAGGAAACAACAGAAATAAAGGTAGAGGTGCTCGTGTCAAATTGCAAAAGATACAAAAGTACACGCCACGTATAGTTAGCAGTGTCAGGAAAGTTACGAGAAAGCGGATTGCAGCCCTATCCGAGATTAAGGTCGCCAAGTCAGCAAATGTAAGTTCATGAATTTAAATAATACGAATGGTTATTGCTTTTTTTACATACGCCGTATGTCGATGTAATGTTTCTATTTATTTTACAGAAAGAAAAGAAAAAAAATATCGTTCATGCCCCGAGGATTGTAGAGACAACTATTACGAATTTTCTGAAGGAAGCAGTTGGCTGTACTGCAGCTGAGTCATCGGTTATTTCCACATGCACGAGCGACAAGGCGGTACCCCAAGAAGCAGGCATTAAAAAAAAGAATGATTCCATACTCCAAGAAATCAATGAGTTAGTCAATTTTGAGAGTTGCGTTTCTGTCGACGAAAAAAAAACGACGAGAACCCAGACGAAGACACGATATCAATGTGTAACACTGATATTAAAGATAATGTCATTGAAGCCGATGGAAATAGAGATTTAGAAGATAATTACAATACAGAGGTAGCAAAGTTTGTTTTATTTTCAATTTAATACTGGAAAATCGATTTGGGTACTGCATACAAAATTTAGAAATGTCAGAGTCTCTCACAGTTGAAAAAGAAGGGCCCAACTATCATCGAAGACATATTACTGGGTGGCTGGACAAAATCGCACGTCGTGTTTTCTAAGGCTGATGTTACCGAACCAGATGACGAGACTTCGCAAACTTCGTCGCTACTGTGTACAAACGTAAGTACGAAACACACATTCACGTTCGGTCGTCCTTAATTAATCGTAATATTAAAAGTATAACGTTATTGTAGTATGTTACGCCATTGAGTAGTTTTGCGCATGAAGCATTCGAAACCAATACAATCGTCATCAAAGATGCAACAGCAACAATGAGCGACAAGGTGAAAGTGCAAATAAATAGGTCTTCATAACGATTAAATGTTGTAATGGAAATTCAGTGTCGATAATAATTACAAATTATGAATATGCAGGCAATAGGCGATGTGACCGTATACGGTACTCATAAGAGTGGAATGAATACTTTCGTTGGTCTCGAAAATGACGGCGCAACGTGTTATATGAATTGCGTT
The DNA here is from genome assembly GCA_963970395.1 of Ephialtes manifestator. Taxonomy (NCBI): domain Eukaryota; kingdom Metazoa; phylum Arthropoda; class Insecta; order Hymenoptera; family Ichneumonidae; genus Ephialtes; species Ephialtes manifestator. Next base: position 8,894,795 of record OZ019975.1, read on the forward strand.
TTACAGACACTGTTCTTTCTGCGTCCGGTAAGTATGTCAACACTATGAAGAGAGTTATACTACTTTTATAATGCGAAGCGTCCACTAACATTGTTTTCATTCTTTGGCTTCTTTACAGTTTCGCGAGGCTATTCTAACGAAACGAATTGCGGAGATCACGACGGATATCGGAGTCGTCGATGGCCTCAAGCAGACATTCCAGGATATGCTGACGGGCAACGAATCTGTGAAAGTGGCGAGCAAACTCATAAAGTATGCTGAGTTCAATGGGTTCGAAAAGTACAAGCAATGCGATGCTCAAGAGTTCCTGCGCATACTACTTGAGGAAATTATATCTGCAAGGAGAAATGAAGATCTGACAGCGATCGTGGAATATTTATTCAGTGGAACGACTTCAACCCACAGTGCGACGAGCGATTTGACCAGTCGGGTATCGGAAACCTTTAAAGACGTACAACTGAACGTGAAGGACATGATAAATAGTTGGTTGCATTTCTAAAGTATCTTTGTAGCCCATAATTTTAAAAAAATTGAGTAAATGAACTGTCGCTCTTACTCTGTCTACAGTCGAGGAATCATTGGAATTTAACACAAGGAAAGAGACAGTCGAAGTCCAACAGAAACTGCAGACGTCGATGACAAGAACAACAACATTTCTAAAGACGCCACCCGTGTTATTCTTCCATTTGAAACGATTTACATTTAATCCTGAAACGAGCACAACGGAGAAGTGTAACGACAGGTATGAGTGATTTGTCATTTTGCTTTAGTGAGAATTGTATTTTTATTTGAGATACAATTGAAAAATATAAAAGTTAAATTTTTTTGCTATCGAAGGTATGAATTCCCGAACGAGTTGGATCTCAACCCGTATAAGACCGATGAATCGACCGATGAACATTACGTGCTGTACTCAGTAATAACTCACTGCGGCGAGGGCAACAGGGGTCACTACATGACGTTCATCGACCCAGCTTGCAATAGAAAAGTAAAACTAAAATTTACATTGTACTTCATCTCGATTCCTCGCTGTACACATATAATTCTGCGAAACTTGTGAATTTGTTATAAAATATGATTATGATATAATCATCCGCTGGCCGAGGCGCGACGTTTTGTTATTGATACTTCGATGATCCGGATAACCAATTCATTCTCCGTGCGCGTTGTTTGTCTGATTTACAGTGGTACCAGTTTAACGACACCAAAGTATCGCGATGCATGGAAAACGATGCAATCGTGGGCAACTACGGTAACTCCCATACCGAAGACACGTCACTGACTGCAGACGAATGTTCGAATGCGTACATTCTAGTGTACATTAGAAAATCACAGTTGCATGACATGACATATACAGAACAGATTCAATTTTCCATGACTAGAGAGGTACATTACGGTTGAATCGAAGGAACAGAAATCCCTGCACGATTGGAGCATGTCATTTCTGTAGTAGAGTAGACGTGTTAAAAATCATGGTTTTTTTTCGTTTTTTTTAACGTAATTATAGCACGTTCCGGAACCCGAAAAAGAAGTCGTCATGCGCAATACGGATGTACGTCAATTACGAGCGAAGAAGTTGCCATTCGGACTTTTAAATGAAGATGATGATGAGACTAGCGGGAGGAAGTCCGTCGAGTCCGGCAACGGTTTGGTTGTCAGTAAAGCAATGCTGGATAACGGAAAAGATATTTCTGCGTTACTTAATTCAAAAAGTACTGACATCAGTTCCGACACAGTGATAACCAAAGCCGATCTAGCAACAACTATCGAAGATAGCATGAAAAAATTGAGGAAAACTTTAATTACGGAAATTCGTAAGAACGAGAGAAGAATCGAAAGATCGCATGAAGAAACAAAAACGAGAAAAGAGCGCGTGATTCCGATAGACCAGGACGATGATGGCAAGGTAACATTCAGCCCTTCAGTTTTGAATAATACTTGTACTTGATTCGTCAAAATGTTTTTGCCAATATTCTTCCCAGAAACCAACGATGCAAACGTTAATCTGCAGGTGGTGGTTTTCGGCGTTAAAGTTAGTTTGAAACATTTGCAAAAGGCAGCCGACGCTATTACCATGAGAAAACGGGTAAACTCGATACTCGAGGCGATGTGGACAAACGAGGAACGAGCGAACCTGACGATCGATAAAACCCGTCGAAATAAATACAAGCGTATCACCGACGAGGAGCAAAGCATTGTTAAAAGTAAAAGTTTGGACATTATCAATTGCATACATGAGGCATTCCGTCACCCAAAGAAAAAAAGAAAAAAAATTCCGAAAATTTGTCTAACAATTGGTTTCTATATTTTCAAAAGACACACAAAATTTCAAATTAAAAAAAAGTTATTTGCAACCATTTATTACTTTAACTACAACATCAATGTCTTGAAAATGGTTTACTCTATCTACATAAAAATTGTTTTTACATCATTGCGGCACGGGAAGGGAAGTTTCCGTGCTGCACAGAAAACTCTTTTTCCTAGCCTTGTGACGTCAAAGTGTATACAATATTCGACTGAAAAATGTTTTCTCAGCTCGTGGAGAAAAAGTTTTTCCGCCCTCGTGACGTAATATACTATAAGTGCGTCTTTTAATCAGCTATAAAATGAACATTTGTTCAAATTCAATCACGTTATTTTGAACGATATTAATGGCAAAATAAACAATAAAAAATCGTGTTTCGAGGTTAACAGCATTTTTTATTTTACCGAAAATTTATATTTATATTATGTTAGACAAACTAAATTTCCTGTAGAAATCATTTTTCGTAACACGTGCATGAACAGTGGTGCTTTTCATGGCAGTTTTACGGGACGAACGTGGCCAGTTTCATGGTAGTGTTAAAACAATAGATTAGCGCGGCGCAGTTCGCATTTTTTTCACTTTCATCCCCAGAGAAGCTCACTTTCATCCTTAGGGATGAAAGTTAGTAACCTCACTCTTTGCTGTTCGTCCCTTAAAACTACCATTCAAAGCACCACTATTCATGCACTTGTTACAAAAAGTATAGTGTGCAACGTGGGCCGAATTTAGCGATTGCGGCTCGTGTGATTGCAGCCCTCGCTTCGCTCGGGAGCAAACCTCACACTCGTCGCAATCGCAAACTTTCGGCCCGTGTTGGACAATATACTATGGGCCAGGAATTTGTGATGGCTTTTTTTAATAATAAAAATGGCTGTCTTTTGATCCAATTCGATTCCTATGAAACAATTTCGACAAAAAAATTGTTTTTGCCTACTTCAATTCGAAAAAAAATAAGTCGGTACCAATATCCAACATTTTTAACCTCAAACAGATGAATGATAAAACTGTATATGTTTAAGGTGAAAATCGTCGGATATTGAAAACGACTTAATTCATTTGAATTCTGTTAGGCCAAAACAATCTTTTTGTCGAAGATGTTTAATGGAATTTGAATTTGATCAAAAGAAACAGTCATATTTTTATTATTGAAAAATAATTAAACGACTATCACTTTTGTTCAAATTCCAGGCCCATAAAATGATTTTGACAAAAAAGGTTGTTTTGTCTATCGTAATATAAAGATATATTTTCGGTAATATAAAACACACCGTTTACCTTAAAACACGATTTTTTTGTTTATTGTAGATAGCATAAACCATTTTCGAGATGTTAATATTTAAGTTGAAATAATAAATTATTGGAAAGTAAAACCAACAATTTTTTTCACTTCGAAATTTGGTGTTTCTGTTGGAATGAGAGAATTTGATTTTGAGACAAATTTTCAGAATGTGTTTTTTTTGTGGTCAAACTGATTTGGAATGCCTCACATATGAAAGTTAGGTTGCCAGACTTTCTTATTTTATTTATAATATGGATTTGCAGAACTCTGCCTCCACCTGCAGAAACATCAGCACCTAAAAGCTGATCTTATTCATACTAACTTGTCAATGTGGATGAGTGACAAATTGAAGAATGACCGGCAGCGCTTGTCGTCGGCATACAAAGATAAGCGAAGGAAAATGCAGCGGGTGAAGGTGAAAGAATCCCGGATTCATACGGTCAGCTCCGATGAAACGAGCAGTGATGGGGATGATGGTACCTCGAAGATGAGAACACCGATTAAAAAGAGGCGAAGATGCATAATTGGAAGTAGTTCCGAAAGCAGCATCGAACGCGAAATGCCCAAACAGCGCAATGAAAAAAGAATTGACAACGAACCGCGTCCATTTGCCGACCTTGTCGCCTTGCTGGAGAAATCAAAGTACCCATCACAGATTACAGCCGGAGACACTGATGAAGCCCATTCGATCATGCTACACGGTTGGGAAGAAATTCGCGAGAAATTGAAGTGGCCCGACACGAAACTACGCGTCGTAATGACCCCCGAAACGCACGTTATCATTGACGGTAATTACCAAAAATTTGTAGGAATATCTTATCATTCCATAAATTATACTACTTTGTTTATAACATTAGGTTCTTGAAGCAATGTATTCGATAGTAATGTTTATTAAAAAACAAAGATTGTCTTTTACAGCGTGTTGTAGAAATTGTTATGGATAAGAGCTTGTGTTTGTGCAAAGCATACAAAAGTTTTCACCATTACATTTGAAATTTTCATAACACAGGGAAATGACGACTGGTCGAACTTTCATATGAGAAGCAAGTACTTGTTGATATTTGCAAAATCGTGAAACGTCACAAATGCCCTCTGAAGGAAATATCCAAACATATTATTATTGAAGAGAAACAAAAAAATGGAAAACATCCAATTGAGATTATTCATTATACTTTTAACAAGTATATGACACGCAACAACGATAATGAATCATACAGGTTATATAAAGAATAATTGTAGATAATATTTGTACACATTCATTGAAAATTTGTACTCGATTTGATGACTGACATTGCAAATAATACTCTGCAGTTACAATGGAGAGAAGATATTGAAGCTCGTATCCTACGTCCTCCTGCGGTCCCGTCCCAATTGGAACTACTACGAACTGAAAGGTCGACTCAGCACTCTTCTAGCGCCCTGTAAAAAATTACTGGATTCACGATATTACTACAATTGACATCGTTAGTAAAATTATTGAGCCATTCTTTTATGTACACAGGTATCACTACTGAAGACGAAGATGAATTGATGTCATCGTTCGCTACTATCTATTCCAACGACAGCAACACTGAAACTGACGACTGCACGATGATTAAATTGACGAATCGAGAAGAAACATTCCAATTGGACGGAATATGTCTGATGGCTGAGATACACAAAACTGTAAATTTCCTGGATGCATGAACAAGAAAAACGTGAAATACATTTTTATAAGATTTTTATGTTGGAAACCGGAATGTAAATTAAAAAAAGCTCCAGAACATTAAAGAAGCATTAGTTTGAACTTACCTTTTTTCCACGTTTATGAAAATTGACGCTATTTTCAACTAAAAACCTCAAAACTATTGTTTAACGAAGATGAAATGAGCTAAAGAAAATGAACGGTGATATGACAGCGTATTCGTTATTACAGAATCTTGCTAGAGTGCTCTACACAGAGCTGATATACGTGCCACCGTTTATTGTCCTGTGCACCAGTTCAGCAATATTATGCAATAAGGGATTCGCTTTATCTTCATAAGTATACCAAAAAGATTGGTATTTATATAATTAAATAAATACCAACAAAACTACGAACTACAAGAAAAAATGAGTATACAGTTAATACATCATACCGATGAAACTACCGACCGATGTCAAAAAGTTAATAGTTGTTTTATGGGCAGTATATACTACATTAACTACCGACAAGAAATATCCATGTCAGTATATACTTCGGTAACCCATACCGAAATAACTACTTATGAAATTGCGTAGAATTTTCAGTGTAGGTTACCAAAGAAAATACGGACTAGGAAAAAACCTATTGGTAGTGATTTTGGTATGTAAGTCAGTAGGAAAATTTTCGTTTGCTTACGTGTAGTCTTTTCGGTAGTTAGGTCGGTAGCAGAACCCGCTAGGGTAGGTATCACTTAAAAAGCACTTAAATATTACCTCTTTTCATTCGAGTTCATGTTTATTTACTTTAATATTCTATTAGTGGGTGGCTTATAGCTGTCAAGGGTGTAATTATCAAGAATTTAACGTACAATCAGGTTGTTATTTATATACCCGGGTAGCACTTAACGAGCACTTAAATATTTTCCTATTTAATTCACGTATACGTTTATATCTTTTAATATTATATTAAAGGGTGGCTTATAGCTGTTAGGGGTGTAATTTTTAAGGTTTGACGAAAGGCAAGGGCTATTTATAATATATTTAAATAGAACTTAAATAGCACTCAAATATAATACCATTTAATTCAAGAATATGTTTATACATTTTAATGTTCTATTAGTGGGTGGCGTATAGCTGTTAAGGGTGTAATTTTTAAGAATTTACCAAAGGGAAGGACTGTTTATAACACATTCAAGTAGCACTTAAATAGCACTTCAATATTATTTAATCCAAGTATATGTTTATATCTTTTAATATTATATTAAAGGGTGGCTTATAGCTGTTAGGGGTGTAATCTTTAAGGTTTGACGAAAGGCAAGGGCTATTTATAATATATTTAAGTAGCACTTAAATAGCACTTAAATATTATACCATTTAATTCAAGAATATGTTTATACATTTTAATGTTTTATTAGAGGGTAAATTATAGTTGTTAGGGGTGTCTTTCGAAGAATATAATGTACAATCATGTCGTTTTTTATAAAGCTAGGTAGCACTTAAAAAGCACTTAAATATTACCTCTTTTAATTCGAGTTCATGTTTATTTACTTTAATATTCTATTAGTGGGTGGCGTATAGCTGTTAAGGGTGTAATTATCAAGAATTTAACGTACAATCAGGTTGTTTTTTATATACCCAGGTAGCACTTAACGAGCACATAAATATTTTCCTATTTAATTCAAGTATACGTTTATATCTTTTAATATTATATTAAAGGGTGGCTTATAGCTGTTAGGGGTTTAATTTTTAAGGTTTGACGAAAGGCAAGGGCTATTTATAATATATTTAAATAGAACTTAAATAGCACTCAAATATAATACCATTTAATTCAAGAATATGTTTATACATTTTAATGTTCTATTAGTGGGTGGCGTATAGCTGTTAGGGGTGTAATTTTTAAGAATTTACCAAAGGGAAGGACTGTTTATAACACATTCAAGTAGCACTTAAATAGCACTTAAATATTATTTAATCCAAGTATATGTTTATATCTTTTAATATTATATTAAAGGGTAGCTTATAGCTGTTAGGGGTGCAATTTTTAAGGTTTGACGAAAGGCAAGGGCTATTTATAATATATTTAAGTAGCACTTAAATAGCACTTAAATATTATACCATTTAATTCAAGAATATGTTTATACATTTTAATGTTTTATTAGAGGGTAAATTATAGTTGTTAGGGGTGTCTTTCGAAGAATATAATGTACAATCATGTCGTTTTTTATAAAGCTAGGTAGCACTTAAAAAGCACTTAAATATTACCTCTTTTAATTCGAGTTCATGTTTATTTACTTTAATATTCTATTAGTGGGTGGCGTATAGCTGTTAAGGGTGTAATTATCAAGAATTTAACGTACAATCAGGTTGTTTTTTATATACCCAGGTAGCACTTAACGAGCACATAAATATTTTCCTATTTAATTCAAGTATACGTTTATATCTTTTAATATTATATTAAAGGGTGGCTTATAGCTGTTAGGGGTTTAATTTTTAAGGTTTGACGAAAGGCAAGGGCTATTTATAATATATTTAAATAGAACTTAAATAGCACTCAAATATAATACCATTTAATTCAAGAATATGTTTATACATTTTAATGTTCTATTAGTGGGTGGCGTATAGCTGTTAGGGGTGTAATTTTTAAGAATTTACCAAAGGGAAGGACTGTTTATAACACATTCAAGTAGCACTTAAATAGCACTTAAATATTATTTAATCCAAGTATATGTTTATATCTTTTAATATTATATTAAAGGGTAGCTTATAGCTGTTAGGGGTGCAATTTTTAAGGTTTGACGAAAGGCAAGGGCTATTTATAATATATTTAAGTAGCACTTAAATAGCACTTAAATATTAGACCATTTAATTCAAGAATATGTTTATACCTTTTAATGTTCTATTAGAGGGTAAATTATAGTTGTTAGGGGTGTCTTTCGAAGAATTTAATGTACAATCATGTTGTTTTTTATAAAGCTAGGTATCACTTAAAAAGCACTTAAATATTACCTCTTTTAATTCGAGTTCATGTTTATTTACTTTAATATTCTATTAGTGGGTGGCTTATAGCTGTTAAGGGTGTAATTATCAAGAATTTAACGTACAATCAGGTTGTTATTTATATACCCGGGTAGTACTTAACGAGCACTTAAATATTTTCCTATTTAATTCAAGTATACGTTTATATCTTTTAATATTATATTAAAGGGTGGCTTATAGCTGTTAGGGGTGTAATTTTTAAGGTTTGACGAAAGGCAAGGGCTATTTATAATATATTTAAATAGAACTTAAATAGCACTCAAATATAATACCATTTAATTCAAGAATATGTTTATACATTTTAATGTTCTATTAGTGGGTGGCGTATAGCTGTTAGGGGTGTAATTTTTAAGAATTTACCAAAGGGAAGGACTGTTTATAACACATTCAAGTAGCACTTAAATAGCACTTAAATATTATTTAATCCAAGTATATGTTTATATCTTTTAATATTATATTAAAGGGTAGCTTATAGCTGTTAGGGGTGCAATTTTTAAGGTTTGACGAAAGGCAAGGGCTATTTATAATATATTTAAGTAGCACTTAAATAGCACTTAAATATTAGACCATTTAATTCAAGAATATGTTTATACCTTTTAATGTTCTATTAGAGGGTAAATTATAGTTGTTAGGGGTGTCTTTCGAAGAATTTAATGTACAATCATGTTGTTTTTTATAAAGCTAGGTATCACTTAAAAAGCACTTAAATATTACCTCTTTTAATTCGAGTTCATGTTTATTTACTTTAATATTCTATTAGTGGGTGGCTTATAGCTGTTAAGGGTGTAATTATCAAGAATTTAACGTACAATCAGGTTGTTATTTATATACCCGGGTAGTACTTAACGAGCACTTAAATATTTTCCTATTTAATTCAAGTATACGTTTATATCTTTTAATATTATATTAAAGGGTGGCTTATAGCTGTTAGGGGTGTAATTTTTAAGGTTTGACGAAAGGCAAGGGCTATTTATAATATATTTAAATAGAACTTAAATAGCACTCAAATATAATACCATTTAATTCAAGAATATGTTTATACATTTTAATGTTCTATTAGTGGGTGGCGTATAGCTGTTAGGGGTGTAATTTTTAAGAATTTACCAAAGGGAAGGACTGTTTATAACACATTCAAGTAGCACTTAAATAGCACTTAAATATTATTTAATCCAAGTATATGTTTATATCTTTTAATATTATATTAAAGGGTAGCTTATAGCTGTTAGGGGTGCAATTTTTAAGGTTTGACGAAAGGCAAGGGCTATTTATAATATATTTAAGTAGCACTTAAATAGCACTTAAATATTAGACCATTTAATTCAAGAATATGTTTATACCTTTTAATGTTCTATTAGAGGGTAAATTATAGTTGTTAGGGGTGTCTTTCGAAGAATTTAATGTACAATCATGTTGTTTTTTATAAAGCTAGGTATCACTTAAAAAGCACTTAAATATTACCTCTTTTAATTCGAGTTCATGTTTATTTACTTTAATATTCTATTAGTGGGTGGCTTATAGCTGTTAAGGGTGTAATTATCAAGAATTTAACGTACAATCAGGTTGTTATTTATATACCCGGGTAGTACTTAACGAGCACTTAAATATTTTCCTATTTAATTCAAGTATACGTTTATATCTTTTAATATTATATTAAAGGGTGGCTTATAGCTGTTAGGGGTGTAATTTTTAAGGTTTGACGAAAGGCAAGGGCTATTTATAATATATTTAAATAGAACTTAAATAGCACTCAAATATAATACCATTTAATTCAAGAATATGTTTATACATTTTAATGTTCTATTAGTGGGTGGCGTATAGCTGTTAGGGGTGTAATTTTTAAGAATTTACCAAAGGGAAGGACTGTTTATAACACATTCAAGTAGCACTTAAATAGCACTTAAATATTATTTAATCCAAGTATATGTTTATATCTTTTAATATTATATTAAAGGGTAGCTTATAGCTGTTAGGGGTGCAATTTTTAAGGTTTGACGAAAGGCAAGGGCTATTTATAATATATTTAAGTAGCACTTAAATAGCACTTAAATATTAGACCATTTAATTCAAGAATATGTTTATACCTTTTAATGTTCTATTAGAGGGTAAATTATAGTTGTTAGGGGTGTCTTTCGAAGAATTTAATGTACAATCATGTTGTTTTTTATAAAGCTAGGTATCACTTAAAAAGCACTTAAATATTACCTCTTTTAATTCGAGTTCATGTTTATTTACTTTAATATTCTATTAGTGGGTGGCTTATAGCTGTTGTTACGTCTCGCGTAACTATAAGTATAACACTATCGTTAAGAAAGATTGCTGGCAACGCAGACGCGAGCCCCTCATCAAATGTCGCATGGTACTAGCAAGATTTCAAATAATACAAGTAAGAATCTCCTACAGACCACATAGAGTATACGTGCGCCGCAACCCTTCAAACGCAAAGTCCGCTGTTAACGAAATGTATATCAACTTTATATAAACACGCATGACACTTATTTCTACGTCTCGCGTAACTATAAGTATCACACTACCGTTAAGAAAGATTGCTGTCAACGCGGACGCGAGCCCCTCATTACCAAATAGTACAAGTAAGCATCTCGTACAGACCACATGTTGAACTATAGAGTATATACGCGCTGCAACCTCTTCAAACGCAAACCCGCGGTTAACGAAATGTATATCAATTTTATATAAACACGCATGACACCTACTTCCCATACGCCTCGCGCCATAAATCTGGACCCTAATTCTCGAGTATCCCTACTACTTTATCTAAAATTCATTAGGGCGACAATAGTATATAAGCAGCGTATAATTACTTAAAAATCCAGTTATTCTCCGACCACCGACCTGCTGCATCACTTCGAAGGAGCGCGCAAAGCTCCTAGCTACGACATTAACCCTGCGTGGTTAATCTTTTCGAGTAATTTAAAGTCTGTATCTTCTGATCAACGTTACAACGAATAAATAAATTGTGAGTACACACGAATATATATATATATACTCTGCGATTGGAATTATTTTGCATTGCATGCTGGTCTTCCTACTTCGAGACTCTGTCTCCAAGTCTCCAGTCATCCCAAAGAAATATACAAATTGAGGTAGCGCATGGCGAGGTCTCCGTCCCCGATGTAAAGGGCCAGCGCCTTGACTCGAAAGAGAGACCGCCGTTACGACTTCCAATAGGGCAACTCAGGAGAGTCTGCCGCCCGGACGTAACACTGTTAAGGGTGTAATTATCAAGAATTTAACGTACAATCAGGTTGTTATTTATATACCCGGGTAGTACTTAACGAGCACTTAAATATTTTCCTATTTAATTCAAGTATACGTTTATATCTTGTAACAAAGTAGATTCTTGCAAGCTCTGCCCTGTAGGCTGGCTCGAAGGCCACCACACACCCTAAATATTTTATTTTTGTTAGTCCAGAAATGCTTTATTGAACCTAGATTATATTAATATTATGTGTAAAAATCACTCGTTATTCCTCCACTATTTTCCCTCCAGTATGAATAATTAGTTTTGACTAGCGATCACCCTGAAGTCCAACGAGGCCCTCAAGGATGAAATAAGAGAGAGACTACGGCAGCTTAGGCAAAGTGACGTGGGGAGAGTGTGGGCTGGAGAGGAGAGACCATCTGACCCCGGAGACCATAAGATCAAGCCAGCCAGCGGAGGAGTACACTCCGCATCACCCGAGCAGTCTCCACGCTCGGGCCACATATGTTGGAGTTAGCCGCCCAACTGCGTGAGTGTACTCACGCCAAGAGGATCGCCAGCGGCAATCAAACGTCCCGGCGATCATACCGTTCAGCAGCTGTGTTATGCTGCCCGCCACAGCACCTTCCAAGCGCCACTGACCAGCCGCACTCGATCCACCGATCGATGCTGAAGCGCGTAGTGCTCTCGAGCCGACCGAGCCCGAAAATCTCCGAGGATCGCCGAATACATCGAGGAAGAAGACGAAGCATATTTTCGACACTTCGAGCCAGGCCATGCGGTGATAGGGAAGCCGATAAGGAAAATTTAGAGTGTACAATGTGATAGCGAGTCAAGCTCCAGGAGTATTGTTCCTGGAAGAGTGAGTGTTGAGACCTGTAGCGTGAGTACTGACTAGTGTGCCTGTGATCCCTTTTTCCTGTTTTTAAGTTATTCTTAGCCCTTATTATCAATTGGTAGTCCCCGAAAAAGTCCGTTAACGAGACCGGCTGCCATGTTTGGACCAGTATTTTCAAGATAAGAAATTCCATAGTATTTTCCGCATTCGAGTTCGTGTGGTGGTGTTTACGAATAATTATCTAGCGTTGCGTAGCGTGAATTAGTGCAAAATTTTAAGTGATAAATTCGAGAATCCCCTCCTCTTCAGAATTAGCAAATCGTACCGAGGTAATTTATAAGATCCATCGTGTTCGGGAATTCACCCCTGAGCCCCCTCTCCTCTCCCGGCTAGCCGAGCAGATATTTACAAGAGATTTCCAACAGTCGAGCCAGTGAAAAGTATTACAAACTGTCAAGTGACAGTTGAAGTGACGGTGCTACTGCCGCACAGTAGCTGGCGCCCACACAGAGTTTAAAGGTTGTTTATATAAGCTAGAATTGCGTGCTATAGAGTATTGCCGGTGTGCCTTCCTCTTCGTCTACCCCTCTTCGCCCCCCCCCCCCTTTTTCCCTTGCTATCAATTCGTTATCGTGATGAGTCGGAGTTATTCGCCGATAGTTTAAGATTGATATTATTATAATAATGCAATCCTATTCCGTCAAGATTATTGATATTTAATTGACTTTTAATTGTTGACGTTTACAGTATCGCGGGTATTTGACAGGTGTCAATGCAACACTGAAATTTTACGTTATTTGACCATTTGTTATTCCATAGGATTTTATTAGTGATTTCCATTTTATTGTCTTGAACAATTCGAGTATAATCCCTGCCTTACAGTATTTTATTTACTAACGAGTCTTGGTGTATTATCGAGATCTTCACTCCCGAGCTATTTTCCCCCGGTAACATTTGTTATTGTTTACCACCTCGAGGCCCCGAATTCCCATTATTAGTAGCGGTCATTTGCATTTTGTTTTTGTAATTACTTTTGTTTTTGCTCTTTTATTTCTTATTATATCGAGACACCACAAGCCAATAAATTATCATTTATCTTTTGTTTTGGTGACGAGTTTTATAACTCTGAGTTTTTTATTTCTATTTCAAAGTTGCTGACCCTCACCTCTCTCCAAATAAAGAGTAGAAGGTCACAATCTTTTAATATTATATTAAAGGGTGGCTTATAGCTGTTAGGGGTGTAATTTTTAAGGTTTGACGAAAGGCAAGGGCTATTTATAATATATTTAAATAGCACTCAAATATAATACCATTTAATTCAAGAATATGTTTATACATTTTAATGTTCTATTAGTGGGTGGCTTATAGCTGTTAGGGGTGTAATTTTTAAGAATTGACCAAAGGGAAGGACTGTTTATAATACATTCAAGTAGCACTTAAATAGCACTTAAATATTATCTTATTTAATTCTAGTATATGTTTATATCTTTTAATATTATATTAAAGGGTGGCTTATAGCTGTTAGGGGTGTAACTTTTAAGGTTTGACGAAAGGCACGGGCTATTTATAATATATTTAAGTAGCACTTAAATAGCACTTAAATATTATACCATTTAATTCAGGAATATGTTTATACATTTTAATGTTCTATTAGAGGGTAAATTATAGTTGTTAGGGGTGTCTTTCGAAGAATATAATGTACAATCATGTCGTTTTTTATAAAGCTAGGTAGCACTTAAAAAGCCCTTAAATATTACCTCTTTTAATTCGAGTTCATGTTTATTTACTTTAATATTCTATTAGTGGGTGGCTTATAGCTGTTAAGGGTGTAATTATCAAGAATTTAACGTACAATCAAGTTGTTATTTATATACCCGGGTAGCACTTAACGAGCACTTAAATATTTTCCTATTTAATTCAAGTATACGTTTATATCTTTTAATATTATATTAAAGGGTGGCTTATAGCTGTTAGGGGTGTAATTTTTAAGGTTTGACGAAAGGCAAGGGCTATTTATAATATATTTAAATAGCACTCAAATATAATACCATTTAATTCAAGAATATGTTTATACATTTTAATGTTCTATTAGTGGGTGGCTTATAGCTGTTAGGGGTGTAATCTTTAAGGTTTGACGAAAGGCAAGGGCTATTTATAATATATTTAAGTAGCACTTAAATAGCACTTAAATATTAGACCATTTAATTCAAGAATATGTTTATACCTTTTAATGTTCTATTAGAGGGTAAATTATAGTTGTTAGGGGTGTCTTTCGAAGAATTTAACGTACAATCAGGTTGTTTTTTATATACCCGGGTAGCACTTAACGAGCGCTTAAATATTATCTTATTTAATCCAAGTATATGTTTATATCTTTTAATATTATATTAAAGGGTAGCTTATAGCTGTTAGGGGTGTAATTTTTAAGGTTTGACGAAAGGCAAGGGCTATTTATAATATATTTAAGTAGCACTTAAATAGCACTTAAATATTGTCCTATTTAATTCAAGAATTTGTTGATACATTTTAATGTTCTATTAGAGGGTGACTTATAGTGGTAAGGGGTGTCATTTGAAAAATTCAACATACAATCAGGTTGTTTTTTAAATATCCAGGTAGCACTTAATGAGCACTTAAATATTTCCGTATTTAATTCGATTTTTTGTTTGGTTCATTATATTTCATCGAAGGGTTGTTTTGGTTGGGGTGTACCGGGTATATTTTAAGGATTTGGGGGTGGTTCTTATAATATTTCGGAAGCACTCAATAAGCACTTAAATTTGGACTATGTATATCTTGTGATACCTGCCACGCAACCATAGTGCTCTGCCAGCTTATATTTAAGCTAGCAGAGCATTTTTGACCTTAACTTTCTAGCCAAACTAAAGGAGCACCTAATTTATCACTATGTTATTCAAAACTTAATTTTGGGCACTTTGCTCTGCTAGGTTCCCGGAGGTGTAATTTTTCTATGGTGATAATTCAATAGGTGGAAAGTAGTGAGCTTCCAGTATGGAACTCGTGCCCGATATGGTTAGTGTCAAAGAATCTCCCATGATTGTTGATGTTTAACTGATGCTCCAACTGCCATGAGTGGCAATTTTATAGACTCTCACTGAGAAATCGGAGACATAAGTGACCGCATACAACCGTGTCATAGTCCTGATATTTTTCATGATTGTATTTTACAGTGCTACCAACACCGAAATATTGAATTAAATCTCGTGGAGGTTGAAGATTTCCAAAACTATCGAAATAAATAATTTCATTATTTTTCTTCTTTTATGCAACCCAATGTGTGCCTGGACCATCTTTATCATCGAGATTTACAATGACCGCTTCCATCTCTCGAGGACCATTCTTGGGCAATCCATTTCTCATGTAAACTCCACGAAAGTACGGAATCTTCATGGCTTTGGCATACTTGATTAGATCAACATCAGTGAGTGCTCGGTGTGGCAGCTTTATGAGTTTTTTGGCGGTTTCAGATATAAACCCATACCGCTTTTATACGGTTTCATATAAAGTCCTTTACCCAAAGCCATAGCTTCCATGGCTTCATTATGCCGTTTACTTTCCACCAGCTGACGTTTGGCAGCACTTGCATCGTTTACAGCTTTCGCGATACCCGCTGCTCCACCGGCTAGAGCTCCAGTCGCACTTAGACCAGCAAAAATTGGGATGAGAAACGGCAAAGACCTCCAATTTTTTTAGGCACCGGCAAGATACGTGGTGAATGCACGTTTTTCTTCCCACCTGCCTTTCTAACAGCATCACGCGCGCCTTTCAGAGCGGACTTGATAACCTTACGAGAATCAGCGTTCGATGTCATAGATCTTTCAGCAGCATTGATGATATTTGTCAGTGTTGCTGATGCTCTTCGATTTTTCTTTTTTCCCACCCCCACACCGAATTTTGCTTTAGCCTTCATTATGTTGGCCACACCCCAGGCAGCGGTTTTTTCCGAGAGGTTAGCGTCTTTAGCGAGAACGCGCTTCCACGCTTGCTCAGCGAGCACCTGGTCTGCGATTTTTCTCCCTTCTAGATTCTCTTGGGTTTTTGAGTAAGCGATATCGTGCTCCTTGCAAGCCGCGTCGAGAGGATTGATGCCTGGATCACCGCGAACGAGACGTTTCGCCAACTTTGTGCCTGGACCGCAGTACTGATAACCCGGCAAATGTAGCTCGATCGGAAGTTTATTGATAAGTGTGGTAACTAAACCTCTACCTTTACGCTTGTTTTTTTGTATACGTTTATGCACAATCATACTCATCGAAAGGATGATCGTCAACTGAGATTAATAGTTCACAATGATATTATTTATATCTTGTAACGCAAATTTTCCCAAGACGTTACACTCTAAATTGCCCTCATTATTTTCCTTCCTTTATTTTTGTTCCGAAGAACTGGGCGCCAGGCGCTTTCGCGCCGGAAGGAAAATAACGTTCGAATTTGGCAATTATCAGCCTGGCTAATCGTCAGCTTCAATACGTAGAGTGGGAGGGTAAGACCTCTGAGGAGTTCAAGAAAACAACTATTTCCACCACAAATTTACGGGACTCACAATAACGAAACTTTATTCAAAAGATGATTGAGTGGCTCTAAATCACAAATAAACTGTTCTTGATAAAAAAAACAATGTCCTCGTAAAATATGTTCTCTTTTTAGAGGTCACAATTCGACCTCTAAATTAGTCACAAAAGCAATAAAAATAATGTCCCGACAAACGTTACGAATATTCACACGCACACACACTCTCACACCAATGAAATAATTCGCAAGCGACGGGACGACCGCGCCTTTTTATCGTAACCAAATAACCAATGATCCGACGCGGCAAACGACTCCTCGAATGAAATTATTTCTCTTCAATATACTCGCGTAATATGGCTCAACGTATTATCCCTCACGTACCACACTTCAACGTTATTAACGGGATCACGAAAAGACACACATACTAAACACACGCTTAACACTAAGACTTTCCCGGGACAACGGCTCAAGGGCGATTCGCGCACACGTCTGATTATACTAGAAATAATTATTCTCAGCGACTCTAAATTAATCAACAATTCTACAACAAAATGACTCGAAGCCGGACGCGAAGAACTCCCACACGCGAGGACGAAAATTCGTTATCACTAAAACACGCGGGACCTGCCCAGAAACCGCAAGGGCACGCGAAATATTACCAAGGTCTTCAACGATATTTTCTCCACGCGGGGAAGACGAACACGAACGGCACGACCACTATCTATTTTCCGTCAAATATTCACTCGCGATAAATAACTAATAAATTGAGGCAATATAACAATCCAGAAGATATAAAATAGTGTAAAGAGCTCACCGGGACGAGAGAAGCTTTGAATGGTACTCCTAGGACACTTTTCCCTTAACGGAGATTTCCAAAGTTATTCCTCGGATTCGAAATAATAGCGGAACGTCCTCCTCGCTCAATTGCCCACGAAAAAGTCTCGAGTCATCGCGATCACTCTCGCTCTCGGACTTCGCTCCCCACCCTTTGATATTCAAAATTGCCCTAATTGGGGGAAAACGCAGAAACGCTCGCACGCAGAGACGGGACCTGGCGCCTCGCTAGGTGATTTCGGAAATTAGCATAAGAATTATCGTTGCGCATCGAGGTTCGGCAGCTCGCTACGCTACCGGCCATGCGCTAGGCCCTTTTCAAGCGCGTAAGCTTGAATGTTGCGAAGACTGTCAATGATTTCCTCGACGTTTCAAGGCGTAGGCCTTCCCCTCAGGCGGATGTTAGGTGTTCCATCATTAGGTGGAGGCTGCAGTTGTTGTATGGCGAGCAGTTATTGTATGGCGAGCAGTTCGCTCGCAGATACCTCGGGACGTCCACAAGCGCGAATGAAATTGACGCTTCCCTATATTTCGACGCTTTCTCTCTCTTTCTCTCGTCGGTTAGCTCTCCGTCGTACATAAAAAAAAATAATAACAAAAAGAAATTAATAATAAAAATATTTATAACCCTATGCTGACCCTGCGAGATCGCCCTTGAGTCGAAGAGCGAGGAGGACGAGGCCTTTTATTGTAACACGCAATTTTGCGGCGTTACAAACCCTCCCCTCCTTGAACACGGCCGCCCTCGGCCGGAAAACTCGTTACACCCTTCTGGTTTGTGATCGGGACTCGCGTATAAGGTCGCGCCCTTCGCCTTCGACTCTCCCGTATCTCGCAGGCTCGTTAAAACCCATACACAAATGAAAATAACATAAATGGTCAACAAAGTACCGAAGGATCACCTGACGTCTTGCGTAGGCTTCCAGTCATCTTTACTCCTCGTATAGTCATCAGAAAAAAAAATATATAAAAAAACAAGTCTGCGTGAGGCCTCTGAAATCTCCCTTGTGGCCTTCCCTATACTTTCGGAACAAGGACCTGTAACCGTTTTCTTGCGAGTATCTCTGCCTCTAAGCGGGACAACCCAGGATCGCATGCACAATAAAGCAGACAATTCTTAGAGAAAGATATAAAAATTTTTATTTTTCAGACTTTTTTTTTTCTTTTCGGCCTTAAGGACTCTCTTCCTACACAAGGTTTGAAGTTTTGAAGGGTGTTGTTCGGCCTACCCCTCCCGGGACGTCCTGCGCCTAAATGGCCTGCCTGCAGAACGTCATGACTCTCCTTGAGAACCGCGCGTCTCCCTGGAAGTGGTACGACCAACTTCCAAGATGTTTCTTCAGGCTCGAAGCGTGACAACTTACGCGTCAGAAACAATCGATCTTCGACGAACTTCCAATCGTGATATTTCGCGGGATCTTTCACCACCTCTTCAACCCGCCTCACGTACCACAGATCTTCCACTTTCGAAGCATCCGTGAACATTAGACTTGTTGCGGATAACGGCGGCAATCCCGCGACGTTCGGCCAGTCGTCCTCCTCTGTGTCTGCAGCAGGAGGATCCGACTCGAACATGCGGGACAACGCGTCCGGTAGTTGATTCTGCGAACCTTTACGATGCAAGACGTCGAAGTCGGAGTTCATCAGCTTCCAAGTCCATCTCGCCACGCGTCCTTTCGGCTCCTTCTGGGATAGTAACCATTTGAGGCTGGCGTGGTCGGTGATGACCGTGAAGCGGTACCCATTCAAATAGGGCTTAAATTTCTCTCCCGACCACAGGATAGCTAAACACTCAAGTTCTCTAACATCGTAATTACGTTCCGCACTTGTCAGAATACGGGACGCATACGCAATAGGGTGCTCAGCTCCATCCGGCTCTTGTGTTAGTACTGCGCCTAAGCCCGTCAAGCTGGCATCCGTCTGTAACGTGAACTTCTTGGTATAGTCGGGACGAGCCAGCACTGGAGCTTCTGTCAGAGCTTTCTTAAGATGGTCGAAAGCATTTAGTTGTTCCTCTTCCCAGATCCACGACTGTTTCTTTTTAGTAAGTTTCGTAATCGGCTCGGCTACCTTGGCGTACTGGGGAATGAACCTTCTGTACCAGGAAGTTGCACCCAGGAATTGTCGTACCTGCTTGACGTTCTTAGGCTCAGGCATCCCCAAGATGGCCGACGTCTTATCAGGATCCACCAATAGCCCTTGACGGTTGATCAGGAAGCCCAGGTACTTCAGCTCCTTGCGACAAAACTCGCATTTCTCTGGATTAATGAGTAGGCCTGCCGACAAGATCCTATCGAACACCTTCCTCAGCCATATAAGATGTTCCTCAAAAGTTTCTGTTGCAATCACGATGTCATCTAAGTACGCAAAAGCGTAAGGCTGCATGTCGGGACTGATGAGCCGGTCCTGCAAACGTTGAAAGGTAGCAGGAGCGGTAGTCAACCCATACGGCATGCGCTTGAACTGAAAAAGCCCTCGGTGTGGAACTGTGAATGCTGTAATTTCGCGAGACTTTGGCTCGAGAGGTATCTGATGGAAAGCTTGACTCAGATCCAAAGTCGAGATGTAATTCGCTGATCTCAAGCAATCCAGAATATGGCTCATATAAGGCATCGGATAGGCGTCTTTCTTAGAGATCTCGTTGACACGGCGGAAATCCAGGCAAAACCTGAACGTACCATTGGGCTTCGCTGCCATCACTATGGGTGTGCTCCACTCGCTGGTGGAAGGTTCTATCACCCCTGCTTCGAGCATCCTGTCGACCTCTTTATCCATGGCTTCTCTCATAATCGGGGTAAATGGGTACCATCGTTGTTTGATGGGAGCTGCATCTCCTACTTCGATGCGATGCTCTACTAAATCTGTCACTCCCGGCGCTGCTGTCAAGCGCGGGACTTGTTCTGCCAGAAATCTTTCTAGACTAGCAGTCTCCGGCTCGGTTAAATCGGTAATGGGAGTCACGATGTGAAGTTCTCTCGGGTTCCGTGCTGGCAGGAATTCGTACTCCGCGTCTGGCTCTCCGCTGAACCACCACGTGCGCCTTAGGTGATCCACTGCGATACCCAGGGTGGCAAGTGAATCTAGCCCCAATAACAGCGGGACCGGAAGACAGTGGAAGACTCGTGCGATTAATCTACTCTCGCGACCCTCCAACCTCACATCAAACACGACTTCCTCGGTGCAGATGACACTCTGTCCGTTGGCGACCGTGCTCTCATGAGGAGGTGTCGGTCTTCTCGAGTATCCTAACCTCACGAGCGTTAACAAACCCTCGGTACTGACGAAGGTACCTGTCGCCCCTCCGTCCACCATCGCAGATATCGTTCTTCCGGAAATCTTCAGCAAGATCATCAAGGCAGCCTGCCCGGTAGTCTGTTCTTCGGAAGGGCACAAGGTGTTGGTAGTCTGCACCGGGGGACTCCAGAACGCCAAAGGAGACGCACAGCCCCCTAGCGGCGACTCCCGTACCCGTTTCCCTGGCAGTTATGCGCCGTACGCGTCGTCTCTCCTTCCTTACCGCATCTGTAGCATTTTATTTTTCTTGGTACCGCACATCCCCTGGCAAAATGGCCTTCCTTGCCACAATTGTGGCAAACCACAGGACCAAAGGCCCTAGTAGGCGGCCCCGGTCCTCCAGTCGCGCCTCCTGGAGAGGCAGCAGCCGTGAGGAATGGATTCGTACTCGCGGCTCCTAGGTTTTGAGGGTCTGAACCATTCTTCAAAGCCGGGCGAGACAGTACAGCCGATGGTGAAGCCCTGGGGCTAGCCTGGGCGACGAAAGCCGGATATCGAGGAGATGCGGGACGCGCATCTCGAGGATAACTGACCCGTTGGTTAAGAGAAGAATCGCGTCTCTGACTAGGCTCCCCTCCGTATCTTGAGTTAGGGTTTTGTGTCGGAGTTCCGAAACTAACATGAGGCCTGGAAGAACGAGGCGCATGGTAGGCAAATTGCGGGTGGACCGATTTCTCAGGTGCCCGAGGAGCTTGATAGGAGCTGACTGCCTTATAACCTCTCTCAAAATGCGCCGCCAGGTCTTCCAGCTGTTCTAACGTAAAAGTGTTGGTAGGAGGTATTGAAAGTTGCAGTCTAGGCAACAAATTGCGGTACGTGGTTTTGACTTGTTCCGACACTCCGATTGCAGGATCGGTTCGACAAAACAACGAGCGCATGCAAGAGAAGAAGTCAGCCACTGACTCCTCCTCTCCCTGCGTCCTACAACGGATCTCCTCCCTGAGCGCATCCTGATAATAAGGGTCTCCGAACCTTTTACGGAACGCGGACTTGCACTGTTCCCAGGAGGTCCATCGGGAACGGTTGAATTTGTACCAATTATATGCAGAGTCCGTCACGAAAAGCGGGAGGCAGCTCATCAACTCACTATCGGATATTGTAATCATGCCTTTGCCATCCTCCACGCGCTCGAGGAACAAATCCACGTCCTCACCCCGCCTGCCCGAAAAAGCGACATTCCACTTTCGTAGAATGTCACTCGCCGTCACAGCCGCGGTGCCGTACCGTAGGGTACTTTCTCGAGCCCGCGGAGAAGAGCTGTGCAGAGGATTCCGTGGAGGGCTACCGGCCGGCCCGTTATTCTGTCTCACTGTATTGTCCACGTCCCTCGGAGGCGCCTGCTCCGTCAAATTAGGAACGGTAAGCATCCCAGACACAGTGTCATCAGCAGAGCGGGCCATAACGTTAGAAAAGTATAGTCTTTCCTTTAAAGCTGCCGTAGTGCCAACAACTGATAGGCCTCTCGACAACAACTCGCTTTTGACTTCCTCCTCCGACATACACGCGATTTCCTCGGCCGACTTGATATTGGCCATGGCCCAGCCGAAACCCGTTCAAAATGAAATTGATGATAATAAACGAAATAAATTAAAGATTTGGATACACCTCACTTGAGATTCACTCCGGCGGCTATAATAAATTTAAAAAAAAATCTAAAAGTTTATATCAGAATAAATGTCAAAAGGAAAAAAAAGAAAGAAAAGAAACCAGGACAAAAAAAACTATTGAAGCTAAAATTGCAAAATGAAAAATAAAGGATGAAATGTTTTGTTTAAATTAATTTTGACGAAATGAAGTAGCTAATCCTAAAAAAAAAAATTAAACAAGATTAATAAATTATCCAAAATGAAATTGCCCAAACACAAAAAAAATATGAAAACAAAATTATATAAGTCCGCCAAGAGTGCGTCCAAGTTGAGGGAGGAAAAAAAACGAAGCTAAATTTTGAATTGAAGTTCCAAAAAAAAATATGCAAAAAACAGTTTTGGGAAAGAAAAGAAAAATACTTTCCCCGGGACGAAGGCAATTCCCCTGAGATCCCGATTCTAGCGTTCGTGTACGAGCTTCACAGTGTTACGAGGAGGGCAACGGTGTCGCAGATAATATTTAAACAATAATAGTATCCGATAGCATCTGTTTAATCTAGGTAGGCTCCGGCCGCTGGCTATACGCCGCGCCACGAGTCCCAAAAAAAAAATTAGTAACAAGGTCAGCCAAAAGTGGTACTTAATCCTAACAAAAATCACAAAATACCGAACAACGAAAATTGCCAATCCACCAGATAAATATTAGAGGAGCGGCGAGTTACCCCACCCTACCTTTCCGAACCGAGAAAAAGAAATCTCAAGGACAATATACTGACATAATGTTGGTCAAAGTCATTAGAAAAAATGAAATTCTCAAAACAATAAAAGTCCAAGGTGCTATACCAGCCTGTCGAAAAAAAATTTAAAAAAAAATCAAATAAATAAATAAAAGAAGATATAAAATAACCGTCAATGGACGAACTAACCCGTCCTAGTCTTTTAAAAAAAATTGGTTCAGGAGTCAAACGTTAAAACTGTATGTCAAAACGGGGAAAAAAAATATAGTCCAAAGGGTTAAAACTGTAAAATGGTTGTCTAGATTGGTAAAACAAAATGTCAAAAAAAATATAAAATAAAATAAAATGAATAGCCCAAGTCAATAACTAAAATATTTAAAACAACCAAAGGATAAAAAAAAATAAAAATTTAATAATCCCTAATGTTAATTATTTAAACAAAGTGTCCATAATTAACAAAATAAAAGTCATCTTAGTTCGAAAAAAAACAATTTCATCAACCAACTAACCATCACCGTTCCGATAATAACTAAATAATTGAACAAGTCTTGTTAAATAAATAATATAGACCACATACGACCAATAGCGAAGTTAATTATCGATCTTTAAAATTTTCTAAGTCCAGCTGTCACTTTTATTGGGCCCTTTCGCATCGAATGCCCTATATACCCCTGGGGACTCGCAAACTCGCTCAACTCGGGACGTTCTGCGTGGAAGGCAATATATAATTTTCAGAAATAATATTTCGAAGGTTCAATATAATACTACATTGGCCGGGAGTAGCGATTACTTTAGACTGCGGTTGCTACTCTCACGGCGACATAAACAGAAAAACGTAAACACAACAAGCTTCGAGCTCGGACAAATAGATAGAGAGCGAGGTACAGTGCGAACTAGGCTAACTGCTTTTCGCAATGTCAATTTCCGTACCCTCAGACAAAACGCACCAACATCCTGTAAATTTGTCGGGTCTCTGTTTTAAACAATTAACTAGATCGAAATGTCCACTATTGAGGTAATAAATAATTTAAAAAAAAAATTAGTTTATATTGACCGTTTCAGGGAAAATTAATGATAATAAATAACAATCAATCCATAAACAAAAAGAATAATTTAACACTCATGTCGGGACATTTTAAAATAAATAATGATGTTGAAATGTCAATAATTAATAAAAAGAATATCTCGAAAAATTGAAATTGTTAAAAAGAATAAATAATCAATAAATAATTAGACAAAACAAATAATTTAAATAAATTAGAAAAATGCTAAACAAAGAACAAATAATTTTTCAACAAATAACTTACAAAAAAAAACAACGAAACTCTCAGAGGTGGGCCCCACGTTGGGCGCCAAAATTTGTAACGCAAATTTTCCCAAGACGTTACACTCTAAATTGCCCTCATTATTTTCCTTCCTTTATTTTTGTTCCGAAGAACTGGGCGCCAGGCGCTTTCGCGCCGGAAGGAAAATAACGTTCGAATTTGGCAATTATCAGCCTGGCTAATCGTCAGCTTCAATACGTAGAGTGGGAGGGTAAGACCTCTGAGGAGTTCAAGAAAACAACTATTTCCACCACAAATTTACGGGACTCACAATAACGAAACTTTATTCAAAAGATGATTGAGTGGCTCTAAATCGCAAATAAACTGTTCTTGATAAAAAAAACAATGTCCTCGTAAAATATGTTCTCTTTTTAGAGGTCACAATTCGACCTCTAAATTAGTCACAAAAGCAATAAAAATAATGTCCCGACAAACGTTACGAATATTCACACGCACACACACTCTCACACCAATGAAATAATTCGCAAGCGACGGGACGACCGCGCCTTTTTATCGTAACCAAATAACCAATGATCCGACGCGGCAAACGACTCCTCGAATGAAATTATTTCTCTTCAATATACTCGCGTAATATGGCTCAACGTATTATCCCTCACGTACCACACTTCAACGTTATTAACGGGATCACGAAAAGACACACATACTAAACACACGCTTAACACTAAGACTTTCCCGGGACAACGGCTCAAGGGCGATTCGCGCACACGTCTGATTATACTAGAAATAATTATTCTCAGCGACTCTAAATTAATCAACAATTCTACAACAAAATGACTCGAAGCCGGACGCGAAGAACTCCCACACGCGAGGACGAAAATTCGTTATCACTAAAACACGCGGGACCTGCCCAGAAACCGCAAGGGCACGCGAAATATTACCAAGGTCTTCAACGATATTTTCTCCACGCGGGGAAGACGAACACGAACGGCACGACCACTATCTATTTTCCGTCAAATATTCACTCGCGATAAATAACTAATAAATTGAGGCAATATAACAATCCAGAAGATATAAAATAGTGTAAAGAGCTCACCGGGACGAGAGAAGCTTTGAATGGTACTCCTAGGACACTTTTCCCTTAACGGAGATTTCCAAAGTTATTCCTCGGATTCGAAATAATAGCGGAACGTCCTCCTCGCTCAATTGCCCACGAAAAAGTCTCGAGTCATCGCGATCACTCTCGCTCTCGGACTTCGCTCCCCACCCTTTGATATTCAAAATTGCCCTAATTGGGGGAAAACGCAGAAACGCTCGCACGCAGAGACGGGACCTGGCGCCTCGCTAGGTGATTTCGGAAATTAGCATAAGAATTATCGTTGCGCATCGAGGTTCGGCAGCTCGCTACGCTACCGGCCATGCGCTAGGCCCTTTTCAAGCGCGTAAGCTTGAATGTTGCGAAGACTGTCAATGATTTCCTCGACGTTTCAAGGCGTAGGCCTTCCCCTCAGGCGGATGTTAGGTGTTCCATCATTAGGTGGAGGCTGCAGTTGTTGTATGGCGAGCAGTTATTGTATGGCGAGCAGTTCGCTCGCAGATACCTCGGGACGTCCACAAGCGCGAATGAAATTGACGCTTCCCTATATTTCGACGCTTTCTCTCTCTTTCTCTCGTCGGTTAGCTCTCCGTCGTACATAAAAAAAAATAATAACAAAAAGAAATTAATAATAAAAATATTTATAACCCTATGCTGACCCTGCGAGATCGCCCTTGAGTCGAAGAGCGAGGAGGACGAGGCCTTTTATTGTAACACGCAATTTTGCGGCGTTACAATCTTTTATCACCCACAGCACCGTATCGACCAGAATCGACTTTCCCATGAAAATATGTACTTCCTTTAATCTTATCATCCTTTAGTTTATTGTCATTAGGTGGAGGATACTGTTTGTGCAGCTCCCGTGAAAAATTCTTCAAATTTTGAGAAGTTGGATTCCGTGAATCTTCGTGTTTTCTCATGATCAACGTTCCTGTTAGTTGTGCACAGCATAGAGGCTAACTGTTTACTGACAATCAACCTTTATAAGGCGTGGTATTTATATTGATTTGTTTAGTCCCAATTGAGTTGAGATTTCGGTTATAACGTTGTATTAACAAAATGAACGCTCGTAATATGAGGTTGAACGAGCACTCCATAAAACTGCCTGTAAGTAATTTTGATGAACTTGCACAAAAAAATGTGGTGAAAAGTGGAAAACGTCACGGAGAACTATTGCCGAACAGCGTGCGGGCAATTATATGTGGTCCATCCAATTGTGGAAAAACTAATGCTCTTTTCGCTCTCATTACACATCCTCATGGTCTGAGATTTGAAAATGTCTACGTCTACTCAAAATCGTTGAATCAACCAAAGTACCAGTTTCTGAGACAACTACTAGCATCTACGCGAATTGGAGGTTATTTTCCTTTCAGCGAACACGATCAAGTTATTAGACCGGAAAATGTACGTCAAAACTCGATTATGATTTTCGATGATGTGGCGTGTGAGAAGCAGGATAACATGCGTGCCTTCTTTTGCATGGGAAGACATCGGGACGTGGATTGCTTCTATCTCTGTCAAACGTATACTCGTATCCTCAAACACCTTGTGCGCGATAATACCAATTTATTGATTGTTTTTCGACAAGATGATATGAATCTAAAGCATATTTATGATGATCATGTGAATACTGATATGACATATGGAGTTTAAGGACTTGTGTTTTCTCTGCTGGAATAATGATAAACACGGTTTTGTTGTGATTGACAAGGATAGCGAATTGAATGATCGTAGGTATAGGAAAGGTTTCGACTGTTTCATAAATTTGCAAAAACCTCGGAAATAAGAACAGTCAAGATCGTGTTGCGTCAGATCGCAAGCGCGAGCGATGCCATTCGACGAAAACACAGAATGCTCAAGTTGGGTAAAATCTCGAGCGAGAAGGAGCTGAGCGAAATCTTCAAACCTATGGTAACACCACTGGAGAAGCTGGTGGATCGAACAATGAAGCAAGAACCAACTGTAAAACAGGAAGTAATTGCGAAGAAGGAAGAAATGAGTGATGTCGATGATACTCTCACAGATCAATTCCATCATACCGACCAATTCGATCACACCTTTGCAACGGCTCATGGAGATACCTCGGAGGAAGAGGAAAAACTAGATGATACTGCTACTACCATAGAAGAAGAGGCAGAAGACAAGGTGGATGATTCGTTATCTAAACGGTATATCAAAATGTTAAACTCTAAACACAAAGATCTCGATGTATTGTACGGAGTGCGTAAGCTACAAAGAAATCGTTTAATGATTGGTAATTCACCAATCGCGTTTGATGATAATATCATTCACATTGGTGATAAGCCGTATCGAGAGACCGAAGGTTTACTCGAACTGCTGTTCAAAAGAGCCCCTGACGAAACTCTCGTGAGTGCAAACGATAGGGAGAATTATCGTGAAATTCTCAACGCAACAAATGCATATCGAAAGCATTATAGCAGCAACAATGCCATTCGTGAAGGTAAAAGTGTCAAGTTTAAAAATATAATTGCAACTATGATCAATTCACCGAAAAGGACACCAAAAAGATGATCGCAGCCATCGGGTAAAGGCCTGCCACGACACATGATCATTAGAAAAAGAAGCGGAACAGACTACGTTTATTGGGATGATCCTCACGAACTAGTGGATCGACTACGATTGCTCCTAGCTTCACAAAGCGCCGGAAACTCTAGTCATTCCAATGAAATTATTTCCCTTATCGAAGAACTGCGTGAAGCTGGAATCATTTATTAATGATATTGAGAAGCTGCTTGAGCTCAGTCTTATTCCAACTGTCGAAATGAGCGTTGACCTGTTTGGACGACAATTGACAAGCAAAACTGGGGTTAAGGGTGTTGGTGTTGGCAGCCGTGGACCTCCTGGCAATGGATTTAAATTCACACTTGATGGTCAATATGATATGGACAATAAAAGATTATGTAATGTTGATGATACTAGGGAGCCGGGCGATGCTGTACCTGTGCGAGTAATGCAAAATGCTGTACAACAAGAAATACGGCTCATATATGGGATTACATCCACTTTGCGAAATAATATGGATGACCATGATATAATAATCCGAGCCCTACAATCCAAGCTCGAAGATCAGCTGAAGGCTCAACGTATTGACCTTGAAACAGTACAAGAGCTAACAACTCGAAATGCCGAGTTCATTGCTAATCTGGACAATAGACTGAGAACATTAGAAAAATCTAGTGTCAACGAAGATAGTAGCAAGTCGAGAATTCTAAGTCTTGAGACAACGGTAAACAAACAATTGAAACGACTCGAGACGGACAGTCAAACTGGGAAGGCATTGACATTGCGTAATTCTCAAGACATCGCTCTTTTGGAAGATCGTTTGGATACACTTGAGGATGGACGAGAAAAAGGCAGCACTGGTTGAAGAACTTCATAGACCTGCTAGAAGAAATTATCCACGCCGTCGTGTGATTATCCGTGGCTTGGAGGAGACCTGGCAGGCTGATCCCGTGGATATGTCAGCATACGCGCGATACAACAATGGCTACAAATTTTTGCTAACGGTTATTGATATTTTTTCAAAATACGCTTGGGCTGTACCGATAAAAAGCAAAAGTGGTAAAGATACTATGAATGCAATGAAAAGTATACTTGTGAAGGGTCGTGCACCAAAAAAATTGCACGTTGATCGTGGTAAGGAATTTTATAACCATACATTTGAATCTCTGTTGCAACATTATGATATCAAACTATACTCAACGTACAGCAACTTGAAAGCGTCTATATGTGAGCGTTTTAATGCACACTAAAAACTAAAATGTGGAAAAAGTTTAGTTTGAGAGGTACTTACAAATGGATCGATATATTAAATGAATTGATGTCAAATTACAACAACAGCAAGCATCGTACTATTAAAATGAACCCAAAAAATGTCACGAATCGAAATGAGAAAAATATTCTGCGCGATGTATATGAAAAATTTCAAGTTAATCGAACAAAAAAGAAAATTAAGTTTGAAATTGGTGATAAAGTGTGTGTAAGCAAGTTCAAACATGTTCTTCAGAAAGGCTACACACCAAATGGGACAACGGAAATTTTTACTATTAACCAAGTACAAAACACCAATCCTGTAACGTACAAGCTTATGGACTATCAAAATCAACCAATCGAAAGTGGTTTCTACCAGGAAGAACTCACCAAGTTCAAGAACACTGACATTTATCTCGTGGAAAAAATACTGAGGAAACAAGGAAATAAACTTTATGTAAAATGGTTGGGATTCGATGATGTACACAACAGTTGGATAAATAAATCTGATATGTAAAAAATTTTGTAATAATATTTATTTTTGAAAACCCATTTTATGTATTCATTTTCAAATTTCCCTCACGATATCACATGAATAATACATATTATATCAACTACTCGAAGTTGCTTCATCCTCACATCTGCGACTTTTTACAATTTCCAAGTTCTTTTGAAATATCAGTAAATCCATCAGAAAAAGCCACGCTTCGGCTGGAGGATGTTGTCCGAAATGTTGAAAAATGATGTCTTCATACGCGCGCTCTTCCTCCGATAGATGACGCTTGCCAAGCTTCAAATTGCCTTGCAATCGTAGCACGTCTTGAAGCAAACTCTCAGCTGTGCGTGATGGTGCATGGCTTCCCAAATGTTTGACCCGAATATCATTATAGGATGCACGGTTCCCGAAATGTTAAGCCAGGAGATCATCATAGTTACAGCAGAACGGTGCAACACCGCAGAGGAATCGCATTTCTTCTGGTGTTATTGTTTCCATAATGATGATGATGGTGTAAGTCCAATTCGAGTTGTATAACTTTTTTAACGTCTTTCCAACTAAATAACTCTCGTAATAATGTGGCTGCTTGATGGCCGATGATCGGTTTGAATACTAACAATCTCATGTTGAAATCTAATCCTTTATAGGTCCTGCTGCCCCCCACTTGATTCATGAGAATAAAAAATTCATTCTGATTGATTTTCATTCAGCAACGTTGCAATCGTCTCGATTCCACCACACTGATTCTCATCCAATGATTCTTCGTTCTTCCTGACCCGCGATGCAAGAACTCGTTCATCTTTCTTCTTCTCTCTCTCATCAATTCGTTGCTGACGTTTTTTTCCTTCTCTTCAATTCGTAGTTGTCGTTTTCCTTCCTTCTCTTCGGCCCGAAAATGAGCCATTGTTTGACGCCGCTTCTCGAGCATTGCTTCTTTAACGTGTACTGGCAGGGGAGGTTTTCGAATCCACTTCGGACATGGTAAGACACACATTCCATTGATTATCATTTTTTCTTTTTTAATAATTCAAAAGCAACGAAAAAATAAGTTACTGAATACTTCAGACAGTGAGAAATTTGGTATTCACTGTAGTTCTGATATTATCGAGTAATAACCTCATAGAAGAATGGTGCTGTGCATATTTCTGCACCAGAATATATAGAGCGTGATGCTGTGTCTCTGTCTCATTGTTTCCATTGCATAATATAACGCAGTGAGTAGTGACCTTGGAAGAAAGAAATCTGCGATCAGAACATTCTTACTACGATATATTCATTCGCGTGACCCACATTACCTACCATCTCTAACCAATATCGCATCACCTGTTCATACTATAAATTCCTAACATCCATCTCCGCACCGCTACGCAATAACGCGCCAGCCTGTGTGTGTGTGCATCTGTGTGACCCACGTTACCTCCCCACTCATCCGTGTACGTTTGATACACACACAAATAGATTGTTTTCACGGTCACAATGGAGATGCGCGCTCTATTTTATCGCTAAGATTCTCCTCACCCCGAGAGCCTCCAGGATCACAATAATATTATTGCACGCAACATCACACCGAGGAACGCAAGGACTTCCAGGAACCCCTTCGCGATATCTCCTCCCCCCCCCCCCCCACTTACTCACAGAACCTTCCACAATATTCCACATGCATATGTGTACGTCCGTGTGACACCGTGTCTGTGTGACACGCACACATTCTGATCCAGAATCCGCAAAGGATAACTTTGCTGTTTGTGTTGAAGCTAATATGAGACATAAGAACGTACGTAATTATCGTGTAATCTTCTGTATTATGCGCTAGTCGAAATGTCGTTTTGCTGTACTTGTTATGATAGTCACTATTTGCTTTTCTGGCTCCTGAAGCTAACAGCAATTTCACCATACCATAATGGCGATATTTTAGCGCAAAATGAAGTGGTATGCAACAGGCAGTTCCTTGGAAAGTGCACTCGGAATAGATGGAAGCTCCGTTGTTCAAAAGAGCTTCGGCAATTGGTACATTTCCACTCATCGCAGCAATGTGAAGTGCAGTGAGGCCACAATTCAATTCACAATCGACACGGGCATTGATTTTCAAAAGTGTCTTCACGATTTCCGAATTTCCTTCCCTGACAGCATAATGAAGCTGTGTGTAGCCTGCATCAGTGATGTGAGTCGTAACTTTGGCATTTACGTCAGCTGCTCCTTGCAAAAGTTTCTGGATGGTGGTCGAACATCCTTTCAAGGAAGCAAGGTGAAGCTTCGTTAAGCCCTCGGCGTCCACAGCATTCACATCGGATTTGAGACTGTCACTCGAGGCGCAACGCTCACGACTCCCGAACCATGTTTGTATGAATGATGAAAACCTGGAAAAAGAATTGAAGGATTATATAATTAATTTTTTTTCCACGATTTTAATATTCTATATTAGACTGACGAAAAAAATGTTCTAATTAACACCGCATAGAGTTTAAGATATTCAATTTTGCGTAAACATATATTTTTTTTTTACTTTTCTAAAAAAAACGGTGTTTGAATTAACCTTACGTTTAATAGTGGTTTTTCATGTACATATTACATACAAAATTAATAAAAATGAAAAATTGTATATTATATATGTTCAAATATAATAAAAATTAAAAATCCTTTACTTATTTCGCTTCTGCTGGGTATTAAAAAAATCGGAAAAATTTTTGGAAATCATATTTTTATAAAAATGAAAAATTGTAAATAATGTACGTTCAAAATTAATGAAAATTTAAAATAATTTACTTATTTCCCTTCTGCTGGGTATTTAAAAAATCTTAAATATTATGGAAATAAATTTTTTATAAAAATGAAAAATTGTATATAATATACGTCCAAGTTGAAAAATTAATATTGTGAATATTAAAAGTTACTCACCCCTGTTTACGTTGCACGACGACTTGTTCCTTGTCCCTGAAGAAGCTCATCTTCCAATTGTTAATGTTCTCGATGTACTTGCGAACTTGACTTTTCCAAAAATGTGGCATTGAAAGATTGTTGTAAAGGGTTTATATAGGATCGAGGGGCCCATGGTATAGGGTCGACGGCGGGAGAAGGGGGTAGACAATACCGCAAGCCTATTGGCCGGGGGATGATGAGTGGGGGATTGGAAGTCAAGGAGTAAACGAAAGAAAATCCTGCCACCATCAGCGGAAGTACAAGAAGAGGAGTCATCTCTGACATTAAATATGTATTTAATTTGGATCTACAAAAATAAAGGGTGCAAAGGCATTTTCGCATCTTTCTTAAAGATTCCTTTACGAGAAAGTATGCTGATCAAATTTGGCTTTCTTATAGAGAAAGCTATAAGAAAGAACGAAAAATGAGGAAGCTATGAGCCAGGTATGACTTTGCAACTATTATTTATAAAGCTTTTTGGGAGATGGAGTAAAGACTTAATTTATTTTAAAAATCTGCCAAGTAAAACTTTGCAAGTAAAACAAAAATAATGAGGAAGCAATTTGCAAATTTCTACTTTGCAGCTTTATTTAAATAAATGGTAACTTTTCAATATAAATATATTATAACTCAATATTCTCATAATATTTATCTATCTATAATGAAATAACGTAATTTTTTAAAACATTTTTAATTCTTAAAAGTTTGAACTACATAACAAATTATGATGAAACTATGTACCTGGTATTGCTGAACAGTACTGATTTCGTATATAAAACTTGTTATGTCTGACATTAAATATGTATTTAATTTGGATCTACAAAAATAAAGGGTGCAAAGACATTTTTGCATCTTTCTTAAAGCTTCCTCTACGAGAATGTATGTTGATCAAATTTGGCTTCCTCATAGAGGAAGCTATAAGAAAGAACGAAAAATGAGGAAGCAATGAGCCAAATATGACTTTGCAACTATTATTTATAAATCTTTTTGGGAGATGGAGTAAGGACTTAAATTATTTTAAAAATCTGCAAAATAAAACTTTGCAAGTAAAACAAAAAATAATGAGGAAGCCATTTGCAAAGTTCTGCTTTGCAGCTTTATTTAAATAAACCGTAATTTTTCAATATAAATATATTATAATTCAATATTCTTATAATATTTATCTATCTATAATGAAATAACATAATTTTTTTAAATAAAATTTGTAATCTTTAAAAATTTGAACTACATAACAAATTGTGACGAAACTATGTACCTGTTATTACTGAACAGTACTGATTTTGTATATAAAATTTGTATTCCCTATCTTATGTTTTGCAAAAGCTAATGCAATAATATAATTTATTCTAAAATTTCAAATTATAAGAAATTTGAACCACGTTTGTGACCAAACTATAGGCAGAGTAGTACTAATTTTATGTATTTAATTGGTATTTGCTATCTCACATTTTGCAATAAAGCAGTAACATAATTTATTTAAATAAAATTTAAAATCACATCTTTTTTCAAAAAGTTAAAATTCTAAGAAATTTGAACCACATTGCAGATTATGACGAAACGATGTACTAATCATCGTTGAATAGTACCAATTTCATGTATAACATTTTAGTTCGTTGTCTTATGTCTTGCTAAAGTTAGATCAAAAACGTGAATTTTTCTAAAATTTCAAAACTCTATAAAAACGATTTCGTTCAAATTCAATACTAATCCCAATAAACATTTTTTGGTATAATAAACGTTGAAAACTAGTTTCAAATACCAGTATAAATTTGATAGAATTAACGTATTGAAGAAACGTATATTTTAGGTCCGAATGTCCGCCTGAGATACGTTATATAAAACGTTTTTTTTTCGTATTTTAAACGGCTTTGCTAGACGTTTTTTTCAAGTCTTCCAATATACGTTGTGACGAGGCGTTAGTACACGCTCGCATCAACGCGCTGGGCCTAGGGTGCTCGTGCACCGAGGCCTCACGAAAGCCAGCGTAGCAACCGAATCGTTCCTCGTCATGGTAAACTCGTAGCGTTATTCGAACGTTTGACTGCCGTGAATATTACGTTTACAGGATTCTCGGAATTAGAGCAAGGGGCCGGGAAGACGCTCGCGACGTCGGAGGATGGAAGGAGAGAGACAGCGGAACAACGCGACGATCGACGAAGTCGATCGGTGGCAGGCCGTCACCCCCACCCCGGACGTCCGAGGCACGCGTAACCCGGCATTGCGTGCGAGAATTACCGAAAAGATTTTAGTTAGCCCGGGAGCGTCCCACGAGAGACCCCGGAAGAGTTTTAAGTAAGCTTTTGAGAGTGAGTACCTCAAGTTAGCCCGGGAGCGTCCCACTAGAGACCCCGGAAGAGTTAGCAAGTTTAGCTCCGAGCCATGAGAAGAGACAATAAGCCTCCGGCGAGAGACTCCAGTCAGATTGCAAGAGAAAGAATAGAAAGAAGATTGCGCTCGAGCAGTACTCGCGTATCTTCGATAGATTTTGTCACCGCGTCGAGCGTTTCAACGTGTGTCCGCGACCATTAGCGAACCGTGAGCGTGCCGACGGTAGAAGTAGTGATCGTAAGAATAATTGTCCGCGTGGAAGCCGCTACGCTAGAATTTTTGTGAGAAGCAGAGACTCGAGAGGACCGGCATCGCAG
The DNA here is from genome assembly GCA_963970395.1 of Ephialtes manifestator. Taxonomy (NCBI): domain Eukaryota; kingdom Metazoa; phylum Arthropoda; class Insecta; order Hymenoptera; family Ichneumonidae; genus Ephialtes; species Ephialtes manifestator. Next base: position 8,930,326 of record OZ019975.1, read on the forward strand.
CGAGGATCGCGGCCAGAAGCGTAGGAAAAGGTAGGCGCACGTGGTGCACCATTTGTGTTATCCGCGTCTGTAGAATCATTCTCTGTTCTGTCGGCTTCCCCGAATAGGAAAAATAACTCATTGCAAAATCGAAGCGTCGCGTGCGTAATAACCGCGGAGATTGTTCGGACTCGAGTCACTTTTATATTAAATGTGTTGCGTGATAATTCCCTTATTATTGTTGAATAAATTATTGCTTTGTTATTTGTGGAAAATAGAGCTCGCGTTCGTTTAATTAATTGTGCAATTGCCTCGAACTGCACCCCTTTCCAGATAGCCGGTCAACCGGTGAAGAACTAAAGGAGAGTAGTAAGTTTCCCTGGCTTTCGGGAAAATAATAGAGAGCCTGGCGCCCAGCGAAAACCAGTAAATAGTGTGGAAAGTGCGGAGATAATAAAAGTGCGTAAAATTCTGGGCGTCGTTATATTTGGTCGGCGCTCCTCGTGAAGTCGCCGAAATACTTCCACGAGGGGCACGTCACAACGTTTATTTACGGTCATCGTAGAACGCAATCCATATGATTACTCAAAACGTTTCATAAACGTTAATTAGACATTTTCTTTTGTTTCCACAATACGTATTACAAACATAATATAAACGTCCGAACGTCCATAGAATACGCAATTGCATTAGGAATACGTTTCTTATTCTCTTTTTTAAACGTCTGCTGAACGGATAGGAAACGTGATTATTAGAACGGATTAGGAATTACGGATTTTAGTTTATACACATACGTTTATTAAACGTATTGTTGCGCCCCGAAAAATAAATTATTTTTTAAAATATATTGTTTAATTATTAATATAAATAATACAATAATTAAACAATGTAAGAGTAATTGTAGTAATGTCGTATAGACATTAATTAGGTCATTTGCGCAACGGTCATATGACGTACTCGCATGCCGTTGTCGCGCTCGCTAAGCTATGTTAACCGCCGATGGCGTTGTCTCTCTCGCGCTCACGGCGACGATATGGGAGTATTGCGTATCGTTTGAAGTGGAGCATCGCAAGACTCCTCGCGTGGAATGCGCTTCGCGGGTTTATCGCAACTGCTTTATTGATATATTCATGCAGTTTTTGGCAATTACGAAGTCATATTCGTCAATTGCCACCATGAACAAATTAGTCTTTTAACAACTCTCACCACGGTCGGACATCTCCGACGTGAGGGCTCGCCATAAGAAATAGAGTGTTAATTATAATTGTTATTAACATTGTAACTCTGAATTTGTTCATTTAAGATTTCAATAAATACTTTTCATTGTTCAATCGCGTGAGTTCCAACTCTTTATTGACAACGATCCCCAAAATAATTAAATAAATACTGCCAACCGTTCGCAATACATCCGTACGCAACGGGCGGCATAACAGTATCATGAATTTGGACGTAACAACGAATGTAGAAATACGTTTTCGTACTTCTGTCTTATACGGCTAATCAACGTTTTAAACACGTACGAATTCAAACGTATTCGGAAATACGTTTTTTTTATTTTGTTATTTATACCTCTCATGAACGTTGGAGAAATATGCCATTGAATCGTATGTTGCAATACCTTTTTTTCGGTTGTGTTTAACGCCTAAAAATGTATTAAAAATGTACATGTCGAATCGCGTTTAGATATACACCTTCATAAAAACATTTTCCATCAAGTTTTTTTGTTATCAATAAATTAGACACTGCTGTTGAATGTTTAATCGTACACACTTTTATTTTGGTATCGGCATTTCACTTACATCTTAATGTACTCTCGAGCACCATCTAACGGAAATAATTATACATATATGTTCATGAAAGGAAAAAAAATGCAATAAACACCAATCTACAGAGGCTCTGCAAATGCCCGATCACGGAACACACATAAATGAACCGAAAAAGAAAAATGACCCTGAAGATATCTGCATTTCAGAAATAAAATGTTTGGCACGTCGTAACTCCCTCAATTTTCGTCGTACGAACTTCTGCGGGGGTACATTTTGTTCGTCTTGAAATTCTCTAGAGGCGACTATTTTTAGATTTTTTTTATCGATCTTTTTTCCGACGCTGCATACAAAATAATAATGGCAAACAATTGGCACGCTGTAACTCCCTTAATTTTCGTCGTACGAAGATCCGCGGGGGTGCATTTTGTTCGTCTTTAAATTCTCTAGGGGCGACTATTTTTAGATTTTTTTTATCGATCTTATTTTTGGCACTACAAGGAAGAACCACAAAAATATTTGGCACGCTGTAGCTCCCTTAATTTTCGTCGTACGAGGATCCGCGGGGGTGCATTTTGTTCGTTTTGAAATTCTCTAGAGGCGACTATTTTTAGATTTTTTTTATTGATTTTTTTCCGACTTTTTTCCGACGCTGCATTCAATCCATACAAAATAATGATAACAAACATTTGGCACGCTGTAACTCGCTTAATTTTCGTCGTACGAAGATCCGCGGGGGTGCATTTTGTTCGTCTTGAAATTTTCTAGGGGCGACTTTTTTTAGATTTTTTTTATCGATCTTATTTTTAGCACTACAAGGAAGAACCAAAAAAATATTTGGCACGCTGTAGCTACCTTAATTTTCTTCGTACGAGAATCCGCGGGGGTGCATTTTGTTGGTTTTGAAATTCTCTAGGGGCGACCATTTTTAGATTTTTTTTATCGATTTTTTTCCGACTTTTTTTCGATGCGGCATACAAAACATACAAAATAATGATGACAAACATTTGGCATGCTGTAACGCCCTTATTTTTCGTCGTACGAAGATCCGCGGGGGTGCATTTTGTTCGTCTTTAAATTCTCTAGGGGCGACTATTTTTAGATTTTTTTTATCGATCTTATTTTTGGCACTACAAGGAAGAACCATAAAAATATTTGGCACGCTGTAGCTCCCTTAATTTTTGTCGTACGTAGATCCGCGGGGGTGCATTTTGTTGGTTTTGAAATTCTCTAGGGGCGACCATTTTTAGATTTTTTAAATCGATTTTTTTCCGACTTTTTTTCGACGCGGCATACAAAACATACAAAATAATGATGACAAACATTTGGCATGCCGTAACGCCCTTATTTTTCGTCGTACGAAGATCCGCGGGGGTGCATTTTGTTCGTCTTTAAATTCTCTAGGGGCGACTATTTTTAGATTGTCTTACCTTATGGGAGCTATTTTTAGATTGTCTTATGTTTGTATGGGAGCCTCGAGTATTAAACATTGGTCAATACAAAAATGCATGCGTGCATTCAAAGTCAGAGGAGTCTTCCCTCTGATGTACTAAGTCACATGTACATTGACGCTATCGTGCGTCGCGGCAAAAAAAAACGACATTCCTCACGATAAATTTTTTTTCAACTTTTCATTCGCATCGTTGTAAAGACTTAGAGTGTTAGAGCTGATCGTATTACGTTGCACGAGAATACCCGATTTTCTAACTGACGAGTCTTAGACGGCTGTATTGCGCTCGGAGGGAAAATCCTCCACACTATTAGATTAAAAGTACAGTCTAACGACCCCTGCAACGGAGGACAGAACTGACGAATATTCGCACTTAAGGCAATGTGATCATAGCTAGTGGCTGGGTGTCTTTTTTCTCCGCAATTGTACAAAATCACAACGGAATCGAAATAAATCGGCCGTCAATGATATTGCGGGCGTTAAATGCGGACTTCACGATACTGTATGCGTACTCAAATGTACAGAGATAGGAGGATACAAGAGAAGCGCGTTTCTGCCGAAAGCTCGTTGGTTTTCACAGCGAAAAAAGCCGAGCTTATTTAGTGTATTTTCTTCTTAGTAGCCAATCCTCCTGCGCGGAAATGGAATATATTTCATTGGCGATTGGCGCTCTCGTTATTAAAAGTCTAGTTGCATAAAAATAGCAACCCTACACTGTATCACGATTCAATTTCCACTCGTTTGTTTAACGCGCAAAATCGATTCAGAGCTTTCGGCTGACTAACGTAAAATATATACGGGACAAGTTACCTGATCTTGCGAATACTTTGACTTCGACGAGCGAGTGTGCAGTAAGGTGCTGAACACTACGCATCTTATTTATCAACAAGTAAGGGGCAAAGCAAAGTGACAGGGCGTGTTACAACGACGTCTACCACCAAGTTACAAGGCTCCTTTCAGATTTTCGCTGTACAGTTTGAGGGACGCCAGACGTGACGTTATAAAATTCGGAAAAGATGCGTTTCGACCCAAACGTCGTTTCTGCGGCGATTGTTAGAAGCAGTGAAAACATTTGCGACCTTTCGTTGGGTCCTACTGGCAATCCCCTGTTTAGTAGAATATGCAAGCACTTGAAAATTCGGAAGAAAGCAAAAAAGAAATTTCGATCGGCTTTGTATTTCCATTGGAATAACAATGCTGATGAATTCGCCGACAAAGTAAAGAGTGCCGTTGCATTGAAAAAAAGCGGCCGTCGGTGCCCTATTAAGAGCAAAGGAAAGAAGGATGCATTGGAAAGTACGAGCGGGCCGGAACCTTCCGGTTACCAGCCGGTTGTACCTTCCGATGCTTTGCAGGAACCTTTGCTTGAAAAAATGGGAAGTTTGTCACTGTCCCAGGAGTCCGCGGCGAGATTCGTATCGAGCGAAAAAGATTCGGCAAAACGTGACGATGACGACGTAAGTATACAACAGCAAAAAACTTACTATCGGCTGCTGGGTTCTATATCGGTTTTGACCGAGCAGATAGTGGCAACCGATAGTCGCGAATTGTCGCCAGATTTGGTTCACGCGCATTTGCGGACAGTGCTTCCATCGGAGATGAAAATAACATGCACTCTCCGCTTCGAAGGCTGTAAGGATCGTCTCGGGAATCGTTTTTGCGACTACGCTTCTTGTAAGCAACCAGGATGCGAGTTGAAGTACAAGTTTGTGGGTCAAGTCGGTCAGCTCGATACGCATATAAACGTGAACGTCGCGGGCTCGAAATCGGAGCACACGTTGCCACTTTCTTACCAATTGCGAGGTACTCAACGAGAGAAGGTGAAACGCGACTTGCTGCACGTCAAACCCAGCGTCAAGCATGCGGAGCTGCTAAACGACGTAGACGAGACGTTAGCCCGCGATGAGGGCAACTTTCGATTTTGTCACTCGCTGGAGGTACTACAGAAAGCGAGATCCGAAGCGCTAGGTCGGAACGACTGCCACGTAGACGACACTATCGATATTGTCATGAGAATTGTAAAGGCTAACTACGACCATCCCTACATTCGCAAGTTCGCGACGCCATTCACTATATACCTGGGGATAGAGGATCAGATAGATTTTTTAAAGAGCAATTCCGAGTTGGTACTCTATTTCGACGCGACCGGTTCTGTTGTGAGGAAGCCGTATGAAACCTCGAAAAGGGTTTATTTTTATGCTGGCGTTGTTAACGTTCAGCACAAAATCCTTCCTGTACTCGAGATGATCACGAACAATCATACGGCCTCCTCCATCAGCGAATGTCTGTCATTTTTTAAAAATGTATGGACTGAAAGAGGGATCAAGTGGCCTCCATTTAAAGCTGCAGTGACGGATTGGTCGTGGGCAAGCATCAATGCGTTTATGTCGGCGTGGAACAAGTGCACAGTAGCTGAGTACTTGAACATGACGTACGACGCAATTTGTGCGAATCTTCCACTCGCCGACGAAGTCGTTCCGCTGCATACGTGTTACGCGCATTTTATGAAAATGATTTCACGACACGCTGCCTCGAAAAACGTAAAGGGCCGGCCTGTGACGATGATGATGGAGGCATGTGCGACTCTCGTTCACACCACTGAACTAGAGGTGTTCGTCGACAAGGTGGAGGCACTCCTGCGAGTGTTGTTGCTTGCTCGCAAAGATGACGCATTTTTGGATGCTCTTTCAAAACTCGCCTTCATCGAATCCGAGAAGGAAACAAGCGACGAAGACCACGAAGACGAAGACGAAGATATGTCGTACGGAAGGTCGGAAGTCTTGGGTGCTGGCATCACGAGCGTATATGAGAACAGTCCCTTCTATAAGAAAGTACTTCCAATATGCCAAAAGGTACGAGAGGAAGCAAGAGATATTGATGAGTACGCACCTCAAAACGAATACCAATCGGAGGTACTCGTGGACTACCTGATGGAGAAGCTCGTCCCTCTGGCTCCGTTATGGACTTGTCTGCTAGAGACCAGTGACGGCCACTTCACGAATAGCTCGGCAGAAAACTTTTTTAAAAAAACAAAAAACTCAACGTGCGAGAACAATTCGGACCTTAAAGCTGGACGATTCATCGACACGATGCACGAATGGTTGCGGTCTTCGTTCAAAGAAGTTCGACTGCCGAAGCCGATCGTCAACATACGGCGAAAAAGAGCACGCGTCAATGAACCGGATGACGAGAAATCGGAGGAGTTTTGGAAGCGTCGTCGGACATCGGGAAAGTCGCAAGGTTACAAAGAAGCGAAAACATTGAAAAAACTAGTAGAAGAGAGCCGGGCTTCTCCAGTTTTACACCGAAACCCAAATGGGACAATAAAAAATCGCGCGTACTACTACGCTCCAGAAGCACCACGGCCCTTCTTTGTAGGTATTGTTAAAAACGTAAACGTAGCGGATCATTTCGTCACACTCACCGGCGAAGACTACGAGAAACTTTTCGGTCAAAAGTGGCTCCTCAATTTCACCATCGATTATTGCGCGTCCATGTATATCGCCGAGTCGTCGCAATATTTAAATGTAGCGTACGTGTCATGCGAGGTCGGAACTGTTATCGTGACGCGTGAACTTGGCAATACGGGACCTGACTTTTTCACCGATTTGAGAAAAGAATGGTCCAACAAATCCGCGCTACTCATCCCGTTCAACACGAGCGTGAATGTCCGAAAAGCGGCGGAATGTCCTGGCGAACACTGGGTGTTACTCTATGCCGACATCGGGCGAAAGAGCCTCTACGTTCTCGACCCCAGCCCAGTAGAAAATCCGACGTGTGCCAAGCGTTATTTGAAAGCGATTGTTATGTGTTGCTTTAGCCGTTTATGAAGGATATGTGGTATAGGTGCTTCAGAGTTAAAAATGTGACCTCGTGGTGACCGGACTCTCCGGTCTCAAAAGTTAAAAATAAATACAAGTGCAATGTATAAAAAGAAGCCATAGTGTTAAACTTTTAAGAACATACAACACAGACAGGCTTAACCTATAAGACCGGGGAGCCCGGTCACCAATCACAAAGCACTGGAAAAGATCTATTTGTCAAACAGCAAATATACAAATGTGTGACATAAACAAGTATGAGGTCACAAACTCATCGAATATAACAACAATAAATGGTTTCTGAAGAGGCCCTGATCAGGGCGAAACGTTAAACCCAAAAAAAAGGAAAAAAGTCATAAGCCGTCATTCGCCGAAGCACCTATACCACATGTTATTTGAAAGCCTTCGTAGAGTGCTACGAACGAGTTTTCGAGAAATCGCGAGGTAAATGGACATTAAAAACCTGCGAATATCCTCGCCAGGACGACGGTTACAATTGCGGTGTTTTTGTCATCCACTATATTCGTGAGATTGTAGCTGGACGTGTTTCGAAAATCGGGTGCGTAAACCCCAGTGCATTTCGAGAAATTCTGCAGCGAGATTGCATCAGCAAATCTTTGGACACGTCCAAAAGATGTCTGAGTTGCGGGCAACTAGAAATCCGAAGGCCCACAAAATGGGTCGAATGCAGTACCTGCAAAAAGTGGACGCATTACGAATATCTTAGACATTTGGGAAAGTCATTTGCTGAGATGCAAGACACGTACTTTGTGTACAACTGCGACGCTTGCGCGAAGTGGTTGACATCCGCGACTTATAGGAATATAAGGAAATAAATGGAAAAAAAGGAAAAAAAGCGTACACTGTATGCGGCACCACATGGTGTGCACCAGGCAAAGGCGTGGGTAGTCCGTTGACACCCCGAGTTGCTACGAAGAGAAAAAAAAAAAAAAAAAAAAAAAAAAAAAAGGAGCACTAAAAATATATATAATAGGATTATCGTTAGCTTGATTAAACGATAGGGAAAATGTAACGGTAACCTCCACGTGGTGTGCTCCGGGCAACAGCGCGGATATTTTCATCTAAGCTGGCTAATACCGTCACATAAAAACTTTAAAAAAATATGCGTATACGTACAGCATTTCAAAACGAACACAATGAACCCCGCGGCCATTCGTGCGATTAAGATGTTGGGAGCTAGCGCAGACCATTTTTTTTTTTGGTTCTTCCTCATGGTGCCAGAAATAAGATCGTTAAAAAATCTAAAAATAGTTGCCTCTAAAGAATTCCAGGAGGAACAAAATGCACCCCCGCGGATGCCGGTATGATAAAGAATTAAGGGAGTTACAGTGTGCCAGATGTTTGTAATTATTATTTTGTATGCAGCGTCGGGAAAAAGATCGACAAAAAAAATCTCAAAATAGTCGCCTCTACGGAATTTCAAAACGAACAAAACGCACCCCCGCGGATTCTCGTACGAAGAAAATTAAGGTAGCTACAGCGTGCCAAATATTTTTTTGGTTCTTCCTTGTAGTGCTAAAAATAAGATCGATAAAAAAAATCTAAAAAAAGTCGCCCCTAGAAAATTTCAAGACGAACAAAATGCACCCCCGCGGATCTTCGTACGACGAAAATTAAGCGAGTTACAGCGTGCCAAATGTTTGTTATCATTATTTTGTATGGATTGAATGCAGCGTCGGAAAAAAGTCGGAAAAAAATCAATAAAAAAAATCTAAAAATAGTCGCCTCTAGAGAATTTCAAAACGAACAAAATGCACCCCCGCGGATCCTCGTACGACGAAAATTAAGGGAGCTACAGCGTGCCAAATATTTTTGTGGTTCTTCCTTGTAGTGCCAAAAATAAGATCGATAAAAAAAATCTAAAAATAGTCGCCCCTAGAGAATTTAAAGACGAACAAAATGCACCCCCGCGGATCTTCGTACGACGAAAATTAAGGGAGTTACAGCGTGCCAAATGTTTGCCATTATTATTTTGTATGCAGCGTCGGAAAAAAGATCGATAAAAAAAATCTAAAAATAGTCGCCTCTAGAGAATTTCAAGACGAACAAAATGTACCCCCGCAGAAGTTCGTACGACGAAAATTGAGGGAGTTACGACGTGCCAAACATTTTATTTCTGAAATGCAGATATCTTCAGGGTCATAAAAGAAAAACAATTTTTTGATGACGTTGATAATAAGAATAATTAATAACATAGATAAGATTACAAGCAAATATTTTTCATGTACTTTTTAATTAAAAACGACCCCGAATCTCTCGAATATTCGATCAGGAGCAGAAAAAGAAATTCACGAGCGATCACTACATCTTTGGTCCTCATCTTTTTTTGTACTTTTCCTTAGGAACCTCTGGTTGTCTTATCTACTGACTAGTGCAAGTAATTATTTATGTTGAACAATGATAAATGAGATAAATTCTATCTTACACAGTCTTTGCGCGTGCCCGATAATAAATAAAACCGATTGTTCGAGATTATATATTCAATGATTGAGAGTGAAGGTGTGCATATTTAGACAAGTTTTTGTTTCAGTCTCTTGACAACCAATTCTGTTGACAAGTTAGTTGAGAAAATGTCTTAAGAATAAAAAATAAAGTTATATTCCGTTCTGTTACACAAAAATGATTACTTATCAATAAAACATGATTTAATTAACAACACCGATGATACAAAGAAAAGAAAATTAAAAGGTAATTTTTTGATATCTGTAATCTGAGCATTTTTACCAATAACAACGAAAAACTATTTTTTTTTATTATCAATTTTGCTCAGAACTTTAATCAAGTCTCCTGTTTATCCTGCACAGTTTCTACGAGTGCCCGATAATAAATAAAACTGATGATATGAAGAAAAGAAAATGGAAAGATAACTTTTTGATATGTGTAATCTGAGCATTTTTACCAACGTGAAATAAAAACTACTTTTTTTGATTATCAATTTTGCTCAGAACTTCAATCTAGTCTTCTGTTTAATCACTGTCGTTTTACGAAGCATGCTCATCACACTACTCCTTTGCGAAGTCCCTCCCGTTGAAGAGAGCTTTCTCAGCTGAAAACAAACGAAGAAATAACACTCAACTATACAACTTTTTCAACTGTCATTGGAAATCAATATTTGAAAAAATACAATATTCAAAGCTTTTAATTTAACGTACATATAATTTGTTCCACTGATATTTATGAGGTCATAATCCTATCTGTAAAATTAACTCTGAAACTAGAAGAACCTGCTTGAAAAGTAATACTTACGAAGTAATTACGATGATTTTTAGACTTCAGAACTTCTTCCAATTGATCGAATGCGGCTATGTTTCGTACTGGAATTTCCGGCACGCCATCCGGCTTCACCAACGGATTGACATGAGCTTCCATCACGGACAGAAGTTTTGTAAGCAGAAGATTATTTTGATCTTGAGTAGAGTCGATTTGCTCTAAGCGTGTCAGTACTTTTTCCTGAAATACTATCACTGGAAGCAATGCAAACGATCTACTTGAGCAGGGTGAGGCTGTCAAATTTATGCTCAAAGGAGTAGGAACGCTTGGTGAACCACCTAAAACAAATAATAGTTCAACAAGTTATAAAACAGAACTGCAAATACTGTTGGCTCAAATCGGCTGATGAAAGTTGCAAAGAGTGGACCACAGCAATTACGATATGAATTCTATTAATAAGTAGTGAACATTGTTAATACCTGCTTGGGAAAATCGGCATCCAGATGAAGGAGCTATGGAATTCGGATTCGCGTTTCGAGTGTCTATCAAAATGCCCTTGTTCACCTTATTACCTGCAACAAAGAACGAAGGAACCTGCGACGTTACAAAAAAAAAAACCAGTTCCACACAATTTTTTATGTGTTCTGATTAATCAAATGCACAATAACGTATAATTTCTGCTTACTGACCAGAAGGATTAGGCGTGTTGCAGCGCCTTTTCGACGAATGAGAATCTTGTTTACTCCTTGTATTTTCATCCGAATCACTACTAGTACTACTAGAACTGGAGCTGGAGCTGGACTTTTCACGGCGATAGCGTTTCTTTTTTCTTTGAGGTGGCTTGGTTGGTTGCTTATTTTTTTCTCCCTCTTTCGTTTGCGGGTTTTTCCGTCGTTCCCAGGAGACGAGTTATTTTTACCGGATTCCGAATCGGTCATAGGAACAAATGGTTTCAATGAAATCGAAACTGCAGTTGTTCCACTCTCGTCCGAGGTCCCAAACTCCAAAAAGTGCTCTAATTGATTTTACGAGTTTCTCATAGTCATCTGAAAACATATTATCCAATGATACACGTTCGATTTTCTCGCAAAAGTAATTGATACAACTGGTCGCTCACCGTTAGTGTCAAGGACTCTGTTGACAGAATAGGTTTGCCACGTTGATTGGAATGGACTTGTGTTGATGACGAGTTTTTCAAATGCTTTTTCATTCCTGGTTCGTGGCCAGTAATCAGCCATCAGCCATATGAAAGGTACGATAGCACATTCGACTTTGGTGCCATTCAGGAATTCGACGATAGCGTACATATTGATGTGAACAGATTTGTTTTACGAACGATTTTTTTTCCTAAGTATAAAACAATTTGGGTAAAAAATTCTCGTGGAAAATTTTGGAAACCTCGACAAATTTCTTTTTTCTTTACGAAAACACAGCTGATAGCGCTCTTGTATCGTTATTTTATTCATGATTTAATAATTCATTGCATCATTGATAACGGCAAATATTCTGGTTAAGTCATTCTTTCATGTATATGGAATTTGATGTTTCCAAGCATACCAATCAAGTCGATTACCGAGCAAATCAGTTAGCATTCTTTTTGATGAATAATAGGGAAAACTGCGAACCCCTCTTTGAAAGGGAATTTGAGGCACTTATAACTTATATCGTCAACGAAAAAAGTTTCTGAAGAGCCAAATCTTCGGACATAATATATGCCAAGTTTGGATGAATGTATGGGTTTTCGGTACAAATCGCAAACGTACTTGAACGTGCTTGCAATACACTTGTATTTTCCTTCAATGAATATGAATGATTTAATAACATAAATCTGTTTTCCAACAACTACCGTATCATTCGGAGGTTTTGTCGAAATTCTGATTTTACGAATAAATAACGTTTCGCACTCGAAATACGTTGGCACATCTGGATGAGGATATTGTACACGCTTGCGAATGTATGTAGGAGCCTCCGCAGGTGCATTATCGATGTCAGCGTTTTCTGCTTCGATTACTCTATTACTTATCTCCTGAAGAGGGGATTTTTTTCCACGTACTTTTCTTTTTATTTCACCGAGATAATTTTCGAACGGATATGCACTGAAGTTTTCCAACGGACCGTAGTTTTCTACGTCCGAACAAAGATGGAGCAAAGAATGAACGTTGTAAACTACAAAATAGCGGTCGTATATCTCGGCGGTATGTGAAACGATTTATTCGAGAGATTCTTTAGCAATTTGAAGATTCGACGCTATTAAGAACTCGTTCGATAGAATCGTTGCAGCAACATGCAACAACAGAAAATGTCGATACTTAACTTTATCAATGGTGTCAAAAAGGACAATAGGCCCGCTATAAAGTAGGAAAAACCGGAATTCCGTTGCTTTCCATCGTTTAATATGTGGCAACGTTCTAGGTTTTCGTGCAAACTCCGCCGTGACACACGGGCATATCATTTGGATGTTGCAATCAATCAAGGCTAATTGTTTTTTTGAAAGCTTCGAGTGTCGCGTTCCGTCGATCCAGTATTTCAAAAGAAGACGCTTCATGATCCCAAGGTGCATTAAATGCATCGGGTCCAAAACGAATTGTTTAACTAAGTCAACATCCAACTCAAGCAAAGGTGAATATTCTTTCATGTGGGATTTGTCAATAATAGAGTGATAATCTTCCTTCTTTCTAGGCCTAGTTTTTCTGGAAAATCTCATTGGATAATAGACTTTACGATTTTTTATTTTTGCTTTAATCGTGCATCGCGTGTGCCGCGCATGTGTGACCCTTAGTCTGTTTCAGCATCGATCTTGCCGGTGCATCACATGAGAAAAAGTCGATTTCCACTCGATAAACTTGTCGGCCGTGTACAATACCATCTCGTTGCAACCGTTTCATTTCATTGATGAACCCGAGTAGAAATTCAGCTACGGGGAATATTAGGCCCTAGCGTGGTAACCGGATTGAAATCTAAGGCCCCTGCTTGGCAACCTTATAGGGACCTTGCAGGAAAGTAACGCAGCGCATGATCAGGGCCAGATTAAGTTTTCCAGATAAGGGCCGGATAGAGGCTGCCCTACTAAGCTCCTACTTATAAAAACAGCAAATAAATTACAAAATAATTATCTGCGCTCATCGAATTCGATTTATTTTGCACTTTCTATTGGATATTCGAGCTTAGTTAGTTTTCAGTATATATTCATTGCTGAAAAAAAAACACATGTAAATTTATTTGCCGTTGGTGGGAATCGAACCTTGATCCTCTGGGTGACAGTTCTGCGCCTTAGCCCACTCGACCATTGACATCTTAGAAAGTTTATATATTTATTGTCTATTTGAAATTCAAAATTCAAACGTGATGGGGCACCATTTCAAAGTAAGTCTAGCGGTACAGTCCCGTAAAACGTGAGTTTCAGCGAAAATTTCGAATACTTCTCGATTGGATAATGATGTGAAAAAATCCAGCACACGCAAGGTGCTGAAAAGATTGATTTTGCCCAACAATAATTTTTTAATGTTTTTAACGAATGCCGTAGCTAGCCCTTACACGAACGTGATAATCTAAATTTACGGCATATTTTTAAAAAAACTATGCCATACGAAGACCGTATGCGGATCTGACCAGGGAGAGTAAAGGCAAATTCGACAAAATCTTGGTCCAAATGTCACAGAAAGACCTTATGCGAAACGGATAAGGTCGATGAATGGCATATCTATATGAGTTTACCATATGTGAAGCCTGATATGGGCCTGATCCGGTGGAAAGACGGCATTATTAAGTACGAATGCCATATCTCAGCCTTACATGGACCTGAGCAGGTGAATTTACGGCGGCCCCAAATAAGGGTACCATATCTAAAACTGATCTGGACCTCGTGTGACAGCAGGCATGCCTGATGAAATTTCTACTCGGGAAGTCCTCTAAAAAACTACCAAGGGGAATCGGCTTCCCAACTCCGCAAAATAACGCGACCATAAATGGTTTAATATCTTGATGTTGATCACTTCGTGCTAGGATAGGCCAGAACTCGGCCCTGCTACTTTCAAAGAGGGGTAAACCGTCGATGTTCACGACTAACTTGATAGTTTTATGGAAAACTACACCACTATGCAATCGTCGAATGATACACGACTCGATCGCGAAATAGCACATTTCACCGTTAGCAAGCGATTTAGTTACAGTTATTTTCGGGGTACCTAAAAACATCCATGCATCAAGGGGAAGAAAAGGATAAGCTGGCTTGATTAATTTAAGTAAGCTGGTTAATGTTGATTGAGTCATTTTAGACTGAAAAACTAGCTTTTTCAACTCTTCTTTAAATTGTTCTGCATTGACTGTGAATGAAAATGTTTCCTCATCTTTAAATGTGTCTGTATTACTTGTGTCTTCCCGACCCCCAGAGTATTCACTTTCCGAGTCGTAAACGACGAATATTTCGTTTTTATCAGTTCCATCCAAGAACTCTGCATCCTTATCGGTTGTTGACGGACTATTTGAAACGTCACTAAAAAACGTGTTCATGAAACTATTCTCAACCGCAATAACCCTTTCTTGATCGAGTGATTCATTAATCTCGGGACAATCGTCGCATTCGAAACTTTTTTCGTTGACTTGGCCTTCAAAAGAAATTATTTTTCTGAAAGCAGCCGCGCGTGTTCGACATAGGTGTCGCTTACTCAAAATGCGCCGTGATCGTTCGCGTGTCATGTTTAAGTAATAATGAAATCGAAGTATATTATCTATGGAACAATATCAATTTTTTGATTAGAAAAATTAATGTAATACCCCGCGTAGAATAAAAGAATCTTTTCACGAATCTTGTAAGGAATCTTGGAAAGAATCTCGGAAAGAATCTTGAAAAGAATCTTGAAAAGAATCTTGAAAAGAATCTTGATAAGAATAGGATCCGGAGCAAGACTCTTTTCAAGATTCTTTTCAAATTTTCTTCCAGATCAAAACTCCGAATTTTTGTAATTTTTTTAGTTTAATTCAGTTGATTAGTCATATTTGATTGATCAGATCCGAAAAATAGCGTGATTTGATCAGATTAAAGCGATAAAATGAGAGAGAAAAAAAAAATGTTGATCGTGGGACTTGAACCCAGGTCCCTCGGCGTACTATCCCGTTATCTTATCTATTCAACCACATCATCTTTCTTGAATAGCAGTCAAATTAAATAATATATGAGTGTCACTCGCTTTTTCAGAACTTTGTTTTTTTCCGGAAATTACGGCGCGATGCGCGTTACCACTTTGCACCGTTTCACAGTATCTAGTTTCATTAAAAATTCATCTTTTACTATCAGTTATTGCTCCCTCATAAAGGAAACTTTATTTTCGAGAAAACATACGTTTCAAGATTTTCATGTCAGGACACTCAAACTAGTCCAGAACGTCGAGAAAAGTGGTTTAGAAAAAATAAATAATTAAATTCCGCAAACAAAAACCTTAAAAGACATGAACCTGGTCTTCAAAAGTGTCCAGGTTGATTGCTTCGAGGCTCTCAGTGTCCAGATTGACCTCACCATAGTTTTCGGTATCCAGATCAACGTCTCCATAGTTTTTGGTGTTGAGGTCGACCTCTCCATAATTTTCGGTGTCCAAGTCCACCTCTCTATTTTTTCCAGTGTCGAGGCTGACCTCTCCATAATTTTCGGTGTCCAGGTCGACATCTCCATAGTTTTCGGTATCCAGATTGACATATCCATAGTTTTCGGTATCTACGTCGACCCCTTTATACTTTTTGGTGTCCAGGTCGACCTCCCCATAGTTTTCGGCATCAAGATCGACATCTCCATAGTTTTCGGTACCTACGTCGACCCCTCTATAGTTTTCGGTGTCCAGGTCGACCTCTCTATAGTTTTCGATGTCCACGTGAACCTCGCCATATTTCTCGGTGTCCAGGTGCTGGACATCCACCTGGGCGCTGAAAATTAAGGAGAGATCAACCTGGACACCGAAAACTATGGAAATATCGACGTGGACATCGAAAATCATGGGAATATCGACTTGGCACCAAAAGCCATGGACATGTCGACCCTGATGTTCAAAGTCGTGGAGATATCGACCTGGATACCGAAAGCCATAGAAATGTCTACCTGGACATCGAAAGCCATCGGGATATCGATCCTGACGCCGAAAGCCATGGAGATATCGACCTGGATACCGAAAACTATGGAGAGTTCGACCTGGACACCAACAACTATGGAGAAGTTGATCTGGACACCGAAAACTACGGAGAGGTCGATCTGGACACCGAAAACTATGGAGAGGTCAATCTGGACACTGAAAGCTTCGAAGCAATAAACCTGGACACTTTTGAAGACCAGGTTCATGTATTTTAAGGTTTAGGTTTGCGGAATGCACTTATTTATTTTTTCTAAACCACTTTTCTCGACGTTCTGGACTATTTTGAGCGTCCTGACTTGAAAATCTTGGAACGTATGTTTTCTCGCAAATAAAGTTTCTTTTATGAGGGAGCAATAACTGAATGTGAAAGATGAATTCTTAATGAAACTAGATACTGTGAAATGGTGCAAAGTGGTAACGCGCATCGCGCCGTAATTTCCGAGAAAAAAACAGTTCTGAAAAAGCAAGTGACACTCATATATCATTTAATTTTACTGCTATCCAAGAAAGATGATGTGGTTGAATAGATAAGATAACGGGATAGTATGCCGAGGGACCTGGGTTCAAGTCCCACGATCAACATTTTTTTTTTCTCTCTCATTTTATCGCTTTAATCTGATCAAATCACGCTATTTTTCGGATCTGATCAATCAAATATGACTAATCAACTGAATTAAACTAAAAAAATTACAAAAATTCGGAGTTTTGATCTGGAAAAAAATTTGAAAAGAATCTTGAAAAGAGTCTTGCTCCGGATCCTGTACGTGATTCTTATCAAGATTCTTTTCAAGATTCTTTCCAAGATTCCTTACAAGATTCGTGAAAAGATTCTTTTTTTCTACGCGGGGCGTATTAGAGTCAACCAGCTAGTAGTCGTAACTTCCCATTATATGAAAATAGATCATCTGTATTTTCAATAAAAACTTATTTATCATTACCTTGGGAATATCCAGTTAAAATCGTAAAACCAATGTTTGTCATATAGCGGAAACGCTGCAAAAAAGAAAAAAATCTCCTGAAAACAGCGTTGAATTAGAAACAATTCATTTACAGCACCGCTCAAAGAAATATGTTGATTTGAATCCGTTTATAAACTATTTTCTAGTCGGGCTGATGGATATTTATTTATTTAGTTATTTATTAAATGTACCTCAAATTCAATGTCAAGCTATTTTTATGTAAAATGTAGGAAATGTTGTTTCTATTCTATTTGCTAACTAAATCTTTATCTCGAAAACGTTCAGGACCGTTTATTAGACGTTTATAAGCTATCGGGAACTTATTTTTCTTCGTAGTAAGTCAGAAACATTTGCAATAAAAAGAAGAAATATATATCTCATAAACTTCTAAGCGCGTTCCTGGACGAATCATGTTTTATAAACTGTCTTTAACATTCAATGATAAGCGACTTTTATGTAAAATGTGGAAAACGTTGTTTCTGCTGTATTTTTTTTTGACAAATTTCAAGTCCGTTTATTAGCCGTTTATAAACCATCGGGAGGTAAATTGTCTTTTTAAGTAAGTGAGAAACATTTGCAATAAACAGGGAAATTAATAGAAAAACATATCGTTCAAATACATTACCGGGTAATGAATCATCCTATTCTTACAATTCATACTATTCGTATTTTTAAAAGAATTCGTCAATTTTTTTAGTTTTAACGCTTTCTATAGAAGTTGTTTTTGAAATGTAAATAACGTTTTCAACAGTGCATAACATTGTTGACATTGAATTTGATGAAACACGAATTCACGTACCCAGGTATAATTGACTTACCTTTGTCTAATTGTAAGCGATTCCAGTTTTCGCACGTTTACACGCGATCGTCTCGGTGAGGGCACACGTAACTGAATCCGGACTAAGCGGTGATAGGGCAGAAGCCCCTCCGAATGCCGTAGAAGGAATAGGCACGGTGTGGTGGGACGTTTGAGGGGAACACAAACGTTGATCTCTGACCTTTGAAGCACGGCCGATGTATGCACGGGTATGACAAGGATGCACGCCGAATATGTTTGTTTTTTCACGCACGGTATAAAATGGTTGTACACGATTCCCAAAATAAAAGTATAACTTTGTTTTGGATTAAAATGTCTTCTTTATATCATGTAATAATCTCAGCGTACAATGTTACTGAATTCTGAACAACAAAGTTGCCCAAATTACGAACAGCGAGTTATATTCACAGAAATGAATATCCTGTCAATACATTGTTAATGATAATGTACAGAATGCTATTCATTGAATTAGCGAGTGATTGATATAATTAAGAGGGTAAAAATCCACAATAAGGGTAAATGAACATTTGTCTTAATAAACGTTTGTTATACGTTTTATGAACGTATACAAACTTTGAAACATTGGCGTTTATTATGAACGTATAAAGATTATCTTGAAGGCCCGGTAAATAAAACGCAAATATGAAACGTCCAATCAATTAACTCATCAAATAACCGTAGCAATATTGTATACAAAAGTATCTGTTTCGACGAAACACGTATATGTCTTATCAACGTATACAAGTTGAAACAAATGTAGCGTTTACCGTGAACGTATAAAGATTGTTAAAAAAAATAAAAGATAAAGACGTACAAATAAGACGTCCAATATATTGGATTAATAAACGGTTAAAATACGTCGAACTGAAACCCGAAACATGGTATATAAAATTGTCTATTTCAACCGGTTGCATTGACGTCTTATTAACGTGTAATCGACGTATAGATATTGGGATGACCTTAGCGTTTATTGAAAACGTATAAATATTATCCCCAAAAAACCGGATAAAAGCGTAAATATAAAACGTTTTATCAATTAGTCTCATGCACGTTCAGTATACGTATATATAAATTTTGGTGTTTGATGAAAAAAATACTAAGATTTAAAAAAAAAGATATACCGCTTATAAACGAGTAATTAACGTATAAAAGTTTAGCGTTTTAATTTCGTCCTGCCTCATACTAGATTTCGACGTTTATTATTTATACTTATACGACTTTTATACCATGATTCCGTATAATAAACGCATTTTAAACTTGTTGGTGTTTATTGGGAAGCATCATTAAGATTATCCTCATTTATGAAAAATTATTTAGCAAAATATAGTCACTTTTACGAAAGCTAGAGTGCTCACGTCCTTTTTTTGAAAAATTAAAAAATCTATAAAATTAACATTTCTGCATACGTTTCTTAAAACATTGAAATAGTCAAAGATGGGCTGCTGCTTCACTTGTGTGCAAAATTTCAGCTCAATCGAATGAACGGTTCATGAGTTATAGGTGATTGAAATTTCGAACCCTTGCACACACACACACACATACATACGGGCATTTTTTCTAAACGATTTTTCTCGATGATTTGGATCATTCTGAGTGTCTTGACATGAAAATCTCGAAAAACGAAATTTTCATGAAAACAAGGCTTCTTCTATGAGGGAGGAAAATAAATCACATACCCTTAAAATGGACTTGTCTGATAATAGTCTACTTGTATACCAAATTTAAGAAAAACGATACTTGAAAACCTTAGAAAAAAAAATTGGTGAGTGGAAAAAAATGTATAAAAAAATTCAAGATCACATAAAATCTGAACTTTTTAACGGATTCATGTCTGATTCAATCCCTAGCGTCGTTCAAAATAGGTGTGGTTCAAAGTGCTCTCAATTGACTTTTCAAAACGTAAGAGGAATTTATAAGTTTGTCACATTTAGTAATAAAATAACGAATGAGAAACACAAAAACAGGTGGGAAATAAAACTTCAAACTTTCTTCAATTTTTATTCCATCACAAATTAACATTTCGTTTATACACAGTTAAAAATATTTTGAAAATTAATATATATATTGCAAGTTCCTTTTCAGATACGGTATATTAAATTTTATTTAATCAATTTTAGGTAAACAGATATTTTATTTTACTTTTCTAAAAAAAACGGTGTTTGTATTAACCATATGTTTAATAGTGGTTTTCCATTTACATATTACATAGAAAACTAATAAAAATTAAAAATCCTTTACTTATTTCCCTTCTGTTGGGCATTAAAAAAACCTCAAATATTAGGGAAATAAAATTTTTATAAAAATGAAAAATTGTATATAATATACGTTCAAAATTAATAAAAATTAAAAATACTTTACTTATTTCCCTTCTGCTGGGTATTTAGAAAATGTCAAATATTATGGATATAAAATTTTTATAAAAATTTTATTTGTATGTATGTATGTATTATATGTATGTACTAGAAATCCCCGCGCGCTGCGCGCGCGTATAGACCACGTGTCGCTGCAACGCTCTTATATAATATAAGTATGGTTGGCTTCAAAGATTGGTTCCAATTGCAATTTAACCACTGTTGTAATTCGGAAGTATCATTCAACAATTTTTTTTAACCGAAATAACGTCACCTTGATTATTTTATCAAATTCGTAAGACATATTTTGAGTTAAACGTTAATAATACAACAATAATCTAGTAAACGCAAGTCTGACTTACCAGCAATAATATGCGATTTGTTTTTCATCCCAATCAACATAGCGACGCTCGGAAGTATCGATTCTATTTGGAGGCAAAAGATCACGTACCAATAAACAGCGTAACTCGTGATGCGCTCGTAACCTGACAATTTGCATAGTTTCAACCACTCTTTGATGATAAGTATCATTTTTCAGCACGTACGAAAAATATCGTTGAACGATCTGTAATACAATTTTTTTACTTAACATTATATTGGACACGTATTTACAATTAACATTGTACCCGTGGAAAATTTACAATTAACATTGTAGGGTTATACATTTACAATTAACATCGAATTCGGAGTTTCGTTAATTGCTTACGTACTTGATCAACAGAGTGTTTTCAACCGCGAGTCCATTCTCAAAGGATATATCGCAAGAGAGTCCCGTGACTCTGTGATGCGCTCTGATGATGGGAGAACGGCACATCGTCAGGAGTTCTTCAACGTCAAATAAATGTGGCTCTTTACTCAAACATTCGTGGTTATCGATTCAGCTATTGCTTTTCCGGTATTTTCAGTCCATGCAGTGCAGATATCCGGACACTGTGTTTTCCAGCAACACGTGTGGATCATACTGTTAGAGATTAAACTTAATTGGGAAGAAATTAACAGCGGCGATAAGTGGTCTTCAGAAAATAAACCTGAATGACACGTCAATCGCGAAACTGTTAAAACATTAATACAATACCAAAACTGAAGCTGCTCGTTGCCTAGCAACCAAAGAGCCAATCACAGCGCGAATAACGTGATGACACGAATGGAACTCGCAATTCGATAAATTCTCGCAACATCCTTTTTAGAGAAGGATTGTTTATTGCTTCAACAGGGGTACAATGTAACCCCTATAGCAAGGCGCATATTGGTACAAGTGTTTTACATATTTAGTGCGAACGCTCTTAACATTAAACTACGGCTAGCATAACTAAATATTTTCTTCAGTAATTTAGGATCGGTTACAGTGAGAATTTCTATCAGCACATCGTCAGTGTGTCGTTTTCTTATGAGATCGTTTAGATAGTGTTTCCTATAGGGTTCGTATATCGGGCATCTTAGCACAAAATGAAAAATCGTTTCTGGTTCGGACAGGTTGTAGATTTGACAAAGTTGGTTTGGGTCTAGTTTACCTAGACTTTGCTTGTAGCTGAGATTGCATGTAATTTTGATTGCAAGTCTGAGTTGAGTTATAAGACGTTTCATTGCTAACGGGAGTCTTATGATAAAATGCTTGGCTGTGCGATCGCTTATCGAACGAGGAACCTGAAGTTGGCAGGATGAAGAGATGGACCATTTTTCGAGATCTGGATTTTGAAGGATTACTTTGTATCTTGCAAATACTTCCTCGGTTCTAGTCTTCCATAAGCCTGGTTCAAAATTTCCCCGAAGTTCGAGAGCGTCTATTACGGTTAAAAAAGATCTGAATTGGGTAGCCCAATTGTATTTACTTTCTATTGGTAGGGATCCGGCTAAATTAATTAATCTCATCATACATTGTTTCGGTAAAGATTCATCACTTAATTCTAATATCCTGATGAACCAGTCCCAGGTTAAACGCATGGCCTTGTACGCTATTTTTGCAATCCCCAGTTCTAGTCTGAGTGGGGCGCTCGGCGTATTTCTAGGTAGGAACAGAAGACGTTTGAAAAACCATAGTTGCGCAGTTTCTAAAAGGTCGAGGTATCTCAAACCCCATGTCGGAAAAGCGTACAGCAACGTTGACGTAACCATACTGTCGTATAATTTCATGTACGCGTCCCATGAATCGCATTTCGCTGTAGAAAGAATAGCGAGAGCTGTACTGGAAGCAACCTTTGCTTTATTGATTGAAGCTTGTGCGGCCTTCAAACCTAGAGCGGAGCTCGAGATAGGCACGCCTAAATAGTTGTACTCGGAGACAGTCTCTATGTTTACCCCTTGATATTGAGTGAAACGGTCATTCACTGTCTGTGCCTTACCCCCGGATTTGAACACAACTATTTTAGTTTTGCTAGCGTTAACTTGCAATCCATTTAGCCTACAATATTCTTCTAGCGCTTTCAATTTTGCTCCTACATCCACATGGCTGTGGGCTAAAATTACAGTATCGTCTGCGTAAAGAATCATCAAAATATCAAGTATTCCGTTGATATTCACCCCAATCAGCCCTTTGTTTCTGAAAAAAGACTCGAAGTCGGCAAGAAATAGGAGGAATAGATCGGGGCTTAGAGACTCTCCCTGTAGCACACCTTCAGTAACTGGAAACTCGTTTGAAAAGGAGCCGTTGCTTTTAACTTGAATCGATGCTTGATCATATAAACCTTTAATAATACGAATAAATTTTGGACTGATTTCTTGCTTATATAGTTTTTCCCATAGCGGAGCGTGCGGTATCGAGTCAAATGCGCGTTTGAAGTCCACGAAAATAGCAAATACTTCTCTTTTACCTAGTCTTAACTGCAGCTGGATCGAGGAAATAAGGGTAAAAATGCTTTCGGCGCATCCTCGGCCTTTTCTAAATCCCATTTGGGATTCAGGAAGAATCATCGAACGCCTGGTAAATATGTTTAGTCGGTCACGCAAAATACTTGTAAATATCTTCGTTATATTGTTCACTAGTGCGATACCTCGATAATTTGCAGGATCCTCTTTATCACCTTTCTTGAAAATCATTGTTAGAGTGATTTTAGCCCATTGTGCTGGGACTATTTCAGTCTCAAGCACTTCGTTGTATAATTTAAGTAGGTACGACAAGGCGTTCGGAGGTAGGGCTTTTAAGAAATTATTTGAAATTTTATCTGGACCTGGTGCTTTGCCCGACTTTGACTTACTAAGTGCTATTTCGAGCTCTCTGAGCGTGATTGGATTATCAAATATTGGGAATCCTGGGCCATAGAAAGTGAGATCGCTGTCGATACGTGGTGTATAGATTGCGGCGTAAAAGTCGTTCCATCGTTCTAACGAGAGAGACGGCATATATTTTGATCTCGGTCTACACTTTTTTACTGCACCCCAAAAATCAGAAGGGCATTTAAGGTTTGCGAGATTGTCTTTAATGCGTAACGCATATTGCTTTTTGGAAGAATCAATGGTGTTTTTATAAGTTTTTTTACAATCTACGAACTTTTCTTTCACTATTTCGCCGTGGTTTGAATTTTCGTAATCTTTTATGGCTTGATGAAGGTCAGCCTTCGTTTTTACACAATTATCGTCGAACCACGGTTTGCTTTTGAATTGATATTTGCGCGGGTTTAAAGTAAAGGACATGCCTGAATGTTGTGCAGATTCTGTTATGGCAAGAAGAAGGTTTTCATAAAGAGAGGTCGGCGTATCAATTAAGGAATAATTTAGAATTCTGTTCGAGTTTATCAACAGGTTTTGATAGGATTCTGAGCCTTCTGAATTCCATTTGAAGGTGATTTGTGGCATGACTGAATTTTCGAACTCGCCTGAACAGGATGTCACAGTTTCGCACCACCGTTTAAGCTCGACTGGGAAATGGTCGGAGGGTGTAGGTTCGAGTATCACAGGAAGGTCCTTTATCCAACTCACTCCAGTAGCACTAACCCAAACTAAATCGATAACGCTTTTTCCTAATTTATTTACTAAAGTTGGTCGAGCCGGTCGATCACTTGTTGCTCTACCATTGCCGAGTATGAAACCGTTCGAAGACATAAATTCTAATATCGTAGAGCCCCTTTGATTAACGAGGCTGTCACTAGAAAAAATTGTATCAAACAAGTTAGATCCCTCGAATATCTCACTAGGGGTTAGATCTTGGTTACCTACTCGTGCATTAAAATCGCCTCCCAGTATAAATAACTGAGCATCGTTTTTTTCTCTTACTTCGTTTATTGCTACTTGCAAGGATTCTAGAATAGGTTCTAACGGAAGATCAGGTTTAAAATATAGAGTGCCAATAAACGCAGTTGCATCAGGTAGAGCTGTGCTTACAATAATCCACCAAGGGCTACAGTCAACGATTTTGATTTCCATTTGTGGAGAGAGAACGGCAAGGCCGCCGCTTCCGCGACCCATGCTGTGCTCCTTCACTGCTTCGGCCCATACGCAGTTGTAGCCTCTCAGGAACGGCGGTAGACTCGCTGGATTTGTGGTCTTCCAAGTCTCGTAGAGGCAAGAAATTTCAGATCGTTGCACTGATTCGCTATGTTCAGCGTTGGTGAATCCGTGGACGTTCCGAAAAGTTACTGAAATCTCGTTCTTTGTGGGCAGTTTTTTGAGGGAGATTCCGCAGATGTTGAGTTACCAGGCATTTCCAAGGCAAGGTTTTGCGAGCGCCTCGACTTCTTGAGAGCTTGGTCAGTCTTGTCCCATTGATACCAGGTACCGTCAATCTCGAGCTTTTTGTGCGCTACTTTAACAGTGTAGCCTTCCTGTCGAAATTTCCTCGCCTGGTCTCGCACTTGTTTCCCGATTTGTCTGTCCTTGTATGTGAGCTCAGCGTTGATATAGATGTCACGCCCATGCAGCTGGTCCTTTTTCTTCATTATATCCGCTTTGGTGTCCCAGCTGTCTAACTTAACTGCGTACATCGTATTTTTACCGCCTGTAATAGTACGTTGGTCGACGATTTTCCCTGGAGCTCCAAATTCGATCGCGAGGAACTTGTCGAGGATGGCTTTGACGTTGTTAGGGTCTGCCTTCAGGCCATTGATGATGATGTTGTTTCTGATTTCGGCTTTCTCCATGAACTCGATCCTGTGCTCCAGTATTTCGATTCTCTCGTCGTCAGAGTTCTTTTTCGGAGCCGCAACGATTTTTTCTTCTAGTATGTCGAGTCTGTCTTGTACTTTCTCCTCTCTTGTAGTTTCCTTTTCTTCAAGTAATTCGATTCTTGCCTCGAGTTTCCTGTGTGCTCTAGCAAATTCTTCTTTGTTCTTTTTCAACTCGTCCTTAATTTCCAAAAAATTTCTTTCGTGCTTTTCGCTGGCTTGTGTAATTTGGTTAGACATGCTATTGAATTGCCTGGCGGTGTTTTCTTCCATTCTTTTTAGCTGTTCGAGTATTGAGTCCATTTCTGTATTTGCTTCCACGGGGTCTAGCAAAAAAATACTTTCTTCGATGTTCTGAGAGTCTGGGCCTGAAGACTGTTCACTTTTTACAGGAGAACGCGGAGTTTTTGAAGATTTCTTAAAGGCCTTCAGGTCCCGAGATTCTTTGCTTTCCGGAGATTTTTCTGTTGAGCTTGAACGTTTTCTTTTCGAGATAACGAAGTCGCGGATGGAGCCTGTAGAGTTAGCTCGCTCTCGCTGTAGTAGGTGGTAAGTCGTCAGTCGGCCTCTGATCTTCGGAGGATTTTGCAGAGCGGTGGTTAGTCCGGCAGCTTCGCCGCGAGATGGGGTTGCGGGCGATGCGCGTTTATCCTTCGACGATCGACTGGGTAGGATCGATAAAGCTTGCGGTGTGCTCCAAGAGATGTCGCTACTTGACATTTGGCAGTTCAGCGATTCCTCTTACGCCGCACCCCTTGCTCGGTAACCTCAAAAGTCTCCACGATTTTCTTTGACACAATTATACTGGAGCGTACCTTTATAAATATCGTGTATAATGGTTTTAGTCGATAGATGGTGATTCGCTGTTATTGATTCCTCTCAGTATGAGCTCGTACGGGAATGGATACCAGCAGGAATATTTACTTTTTTAAGCCAGCTCGGCAAACACGTCCTGACAGTTAACACGTTGCGCGTGGCCCCCTTAAAATTTTATTTAATATACAGATAAAATTCAAATAATTATATTATTAACACAACTTTTATAAAGTATTTAGTATACTGTATATTAATCAATATTTATATATTAAATTTAATATACGCGAATCCGTAGAAAAAACTTCCAATACTGAATGATAAATTTCATACAAAAATTTCTAACAGTGTAGGCATTAAATACCTTCGAAATTTACACTGAAAATTTGCTTGGTCTGTTAAGTCAGGTTGAATAATTCACTGATAATTATGCAACCATACATTAACGGAAAAAAAATCGTCTGTAATTTTCATCAAGCGCATATCCGCGTATGTCGCTATTCAACGAGAAATTCCTTCGACGGATGTCTTCTACGTAAGTAGCCTTAGAAAAGTAATGTACATCACTGTGGCGCATTGCGTGAGCAGAGCACCGAACATAAATTAGGCGCGACCGTCGAAAGCGATAAAATACAAAAGTATTTTATTCATGAGCCTCGATACGTGCTATATCCAAATGGATTCAATAGCAGTGGCAGATGATAATGCTCCTGGGAATTCTTGATGTCGAAGATTATCTCGACTATTGGATACAATGCCGGTGTCTTCGTGGTGAGAAAATACTTCTCTACTTGAAAACGAATGAATCTTGTAGCATCAACGGTGAAATCCGGACTTCCGATTGGAAGAAGATCTGCACAGCGTCCGTTTCCAGTAGTCTCACTGAAATTTATTTATTTATTTATTTATTTGTTTATTTATTAAACAAGGATGACTCAATTGCAAATTAATAATAGCCTATTTTATAATCACGAAATTATTAATTCTCAAAACAGTTGCAAACTCAAACTTTCCATATTACTTCCGTATTTTTCTTCTTCTAGAAAGTATGGTAACCAAATTTGACTTCTTCATTAAATATACTTATAAAGAAAGTTAACTGCACTTATAAAGAAATAATTGGCAAAATATCGTAAATTTTATGTTTTGGTATTTCATGATTATATTGTGGTTTGGACCGTTTATACAATGGTAAGGGATTAGCGGTGAGGGTTTATGACCGCTCGAGAATGCGATCACCTGTCTTTCGGGAAAAGAGTTGGCGCACCAATTGTACTTACGGTCGGTTATAAGAAAAGTTTCAACGCCACGATTTATTGTGGAAATGCAATGAACTTAATATCCGAACGGTCAAAACAAGCCATATAAATCCTGTTCTACAAAATATTACAGACAAATACATGCGTATTTTTCTATGAGGACTTTGAGCTATTTATTGCAACTTGCCTATAATTCAGTGAGATCCACTGGCCATTCACCAGCTTGTGCAGACTCACTGGTAATCTACTGACTGGAAGACCCTTCGTGGTGTCCAAAACGTCAGTGGTAATCGGTGGCTTTTCCACGATCGCAACTCTCACTGATGCCAAGGCAGATTTATTTGTTTTCCGTATATCTCCAGGCGATTTTTACATTTCTTTATCTTCAAAAATTGGTCATCATTTTTGTCATTTTTTGACCACTTTTACCGGCTCACCAGTTGGTGTAATAATTTTTTTATCCAAGGCAGATTTATTCGTTTTCCGAATATCTCCGGACGATTTTTTCATTTTTTTTTTCAAACATTGGCCATCATTTCTGTCATTTTTTCGGTTGACCAGTTTTACTGGCTCACCGGTTGGTGCAACAATTTTTTGTCCAAGGCAGATTTATTCGTTTTGCAAATATCTCCAGGCACTTTGTTTTTCGATTTTCAAAAATTGACAGTAATTTTTGTCAATTTTCAATGGTTCAACTGCTGATGGCCAGTTGGACCATTTCGTCTTTTCGAACAATTAGACGATCAAACGAACTTACCTTAAGTGAAGTTCGATCGTAATTATTTGAGACGTCTCGTTCCGTTTAAAATAGGACAGCTAACGGAGAAGCCGCGCGTCGCGATATGTACTACAAACGAAGATCGGTCTCCCGATGTATAGACTCGTAGGCTCTACCGAAGACTGACTTGATTTTGATTTGAAGTCGTGGTTTAAATACTATTCTATGGGAATGGGGTTTACAAATAAGGGCATCGGATGAGTGAAACGGGTTACATTGGTTGCTAGAATTTGGGCTACAATACTGTAGTCTATATAAAAAAATAGATATTCTAGTAGGTTCCAAGTGTAACGCTTCTTAGTAGGCAAGAGAGCTCAGTTCTTTTATCTAGTGCGGCTGACGGCAATAATTTGTGCAGTTTATGATGCCTCTTCAGTTGGGGTGACAAACACCTAACGTTTAGGCGACGCATCGTCTCATAAGTGGTTGAGCGTGTTGTGCCCGAAACTCGACGAGTGATCAGGTCGCCGTGATCGGTTCTCCAGGATCTTTAGGTAAGGGATCGTTTACCGCACAAGGAGTGAAAACTCGCGCGTACCAATTACAACAATACTATTTATTAAACAAGATAATTCCACAAGGGTGTTACTATAATAGTTTACACGAGTCTTTCCCCGAGCTCAACCGTTAGCTTCGACTCTTCTTCCAAGACTGCCGGAGAATTGCAGTTGTTACCTGCAATTCGCCGAAAATTGCTGCGTTTGCAATTTCACAATATCGAACGATTGATCGGTCGATATTGCGTCGCCTCTCGTCAGCATGATGTTGACCGAATTTCGAAATAACCGATTAAATCCGGGGCGCAACATCCCTCCCCCCTTAAAAGAAAATTTTTGAATGTACATAAAAAAAATTTTCCTCCAGTTGAACTCGGTTTACAAATATTTCCCTTAATTCTATTCATCCACGCGCCAAGCCCTGGCCTGATAAGAGAATTTGTGCCCCCGGCCCCTATCTCTACCCGAACATACACGCTGCAACTCTGCCCGGTGGCTATCAGCATGCTCGGGCGTTGGTACTAGGTCTTCCCCGGCCGGTGACTCCTCGCGAACCGACGCCTCTGCCGGCCTCGCCGGTGTCGGGTTACGTTTCAACCACTGCCACAGTTTATAAACCGCGTAACAGGCCAAGGCTATCGGTGCTATTGCCCCCAAACAATACATTAACACGTTGTGCATATTTTGATTACCCCGATTCTTATAGTCTCTATCAATGTCCGTACCTATTTCCCCCACACGCTCCCCGAGGGTTTTCAACTCCCCGGGACTTCGCAATACATTCATCACTCGCGCATTTTCACTTTTATTTTCCACTCGCGTATGGAATTTCCTGTCAACCTCGGACAATGTGAGATTGTACGGCGGCAAGAAATTTTCATAACGCGTCACTGTCACCATCGCGAGGGTTTGAACCCTAAAGTCCTGGGCGGTTGCCTCGCATGAACCTTCCAGAGCCAGAATTCCCGAGTTTTTTAAAGTTTCACGTTTTGCTGGTTCGTTTTTGCACGCAATCGTGATTAAATCTTCCACTGGTGACACGTACATCCATCTTCCCTGCTGTTCCATTGGCACGATTAGGGTGCTGGCGAGTGATAAGGCCCTCTTGGGGCATTGTATCCCATTGGCAGTATCGATTTTTACGAAAGTCAGGACTTCACATGGCGCATTTTCGTTGATCGGTATTGCCGGATGCACTGGTGCGCAAAGGAAATTTTTTGCGTACTTTTTACAATTTTCCAAATCCATGGTGGAAATCCGCAAGTAATTCCGACTCACCTGGTCGACTACTACCAAGTCCTCGGTGGTATCCATGTAGTAGTATGTGTTGTTTATGCCCCTCACAGGCACGGGATATACTCGGTTGACTGTATACCGCTGCGAGCTTATCAGCGGGATATCCAATAACAGCATGGCCGCTGTCCCGTCGCTGTAGGCACGTGCGTCGGTGAGCTGTATGAGTGTGCTCGCCTCGCTGCGTAACACAGGCACAGGGAACCCCGTGCCAGCCGGTAAGTGTGGTAGTGCGTCCGTGAGGTACTCCACCAGCTTACCGGGCGACAACACGGCTGCCGTTATCCTACCCACCGATACCTCGGCAAGTAACAACACTAACTCCCTTACATCTTCCAATACCGCCTCAGCTACCACATTCAACATGTGTACCCCTTGCTCGAGTACCACACGCTTCTCTAACTGGTCCTGTCTATCAGACAATCCCTTTCGCACGTGGGTCAGCATTCCTTCCAATACTTCCTCATTCCTCTGAATCTTATAAGAGGTATCGTTAAAAATCCGCAATGCCGAGGTGACGACCTGCAACTGACCCTTTATTCCATTTTTTAATACTTCCTGGTTTGACTGAATAGTTGCTATCTCCCGATGTATTTGTTCCGCGTCGGCTGCATCCATATTTCCGGTGATCGATTTAATGATCGACCCCATCCCGTCGATTAGACCTCGCCGTCTTCGTAACGGCTTTGACCTGATGAGGTCATAAATGGTTCCCATACCATCGTCGATTTTTCCTGTGACAACTTGAATTTTCTGGCCTATCGCTTGACAGGTGTCATCTGTCGGGGCCTTGCCGAGTTCCCTACACATTTCTTGCAGCACGAGACCATGTTCTTTTATCTCCTTCTCTCTCCTTATGATCGTTGAGAAGTCCATTTTTATTGCGAGCCTCCACGTCGCTTTTGCTTCAGCCAGGCTTCCAATTTCCTCATAGTATATGCCGGGGTTGCTAGCGAACGGCGTTAACTCGTAGCCGCCCAGTGCCCCGTACATATACACGCCAACGACGGATAGCAGGACATACCTGCAACAGAAGTCAAGTGTTAGTGTGATTCGGCGACCGTGGGATTGCTTATTTTGCACATTTCATCCCCGTCGTCGAGCAGTGGACGGCGCGAACTAGCCGCCACGAGCTCATAAACTTCTTGACTTCGGTTCAACACACATAAAAAAAAACCATGTCTTTCGCCCGAGACGTGCAAGGAAACATCGTGGTGGAGGGCCGCTGCCTTTCCCGGAGCTTCTTGGATTTGCTGGTAAGCAAAAATTTTCTTTAACCTTAACTTCCCAAGGAAAATCCAGTTTCCATTAAACTCAACGTTCTCCCCTTTCTTTGTTACAGGCGCACGTCATCCATGTGCCCGGGTCAGCCCGTCCTCGGCGTCCTGAGTGGCAGGGGACGTTCATCAGGGAGGCCCGAACCGTCCGTCACCGCCGCCGCTTCCTTCGGGATAATGCCGCCTACATTTGGGAAGGCGGCGAGGGCTTTGAAGGAAGCGACTTCCTCGGGCTCGGGCGGCTTTTCGGGCCAGGCCCCGTTTGCCCCTTCTGCCGCCACCCTCGGGAATAATCAATAAAATTTTCAACTTGTGTACTTTCATAGATAGGGAGGGGAGTAATTCCCTCCCTATAATAAATTTTATATTATGTCCTTAACTTTTCTCTTTTTTTTTTTTTATCTATTAAGTTCCTCCCGCTAATAGATAGCGGAAGACCTTCCTTTCCCTTTAGCTCTACTTTTCTTTAGGTTTCAGGTCGGCAGAAGAGGAGTAAGAAGACCCCGGGAATGCATACGGGTAAGTATGGTAAGTATCTTCCTCCTTTTTCCCACGCGTTGAGGCCCCACTTGGGCATCCGTGTCTTTCTTTCTCCACTTTCTTTCTCTATCTATCCTATAGAACTTCCAATCCCCCTTCTCTTTCCAACGCGTAGAGGCTCCCTATGCCTCCGCGTTGATTTATCTGCATGCTTCTTCTCTCTCTAGCGCGTTGATGCCTCCCTTGTGCGTCCGCGCTCTTTTACTTACTCCTTCCCCTCTTCTCTCTTTCTTTTTCTAGCACGTTGAAGCTCCTATGCGTCCGTGCCTCACTTCTCTCTCTCCCTCGCGCGCGTTGACGCCTCTATGCGTCCGCGCTAATACACTATTCATTTATATATGCACTTTACCCATACTATGCTGCGTTCTCCCGGCCGTCTCTTTCCAACTCATGAGATGAAGACGGTCTCTCTCTCTCTCTCTCTCGCGCGTTGACGCCTCTATGCGTTCGCACTAAGGCACGGCTCCTTTATATACATACATATACCCATACTATGCTGCGTTCTCTCGGCCGTCTCTTTCCAACTCATGAGATGACGACGGTCTCTCTCTCTCTCTCTTCTCGCCTTTGTCGCCGGCCTGCTTATCGCTTGCGATGCGATAAGCAGTCTAATGCTCGACGAAAGCCCGTAGCCGGTTAACATGCACCGACACCATCTTCTTTCCCCTTTTTATCGTATATGTGACTGGGCTATTCCGTTCCACGACTGTGTGAGGGCCCGTCCATGTAGCTGTAAGTTTCGCTGCCCGTCCCCGTCGCACGGTCTCGTCGTGTAACAATACGGCGTCTCCTACGCGAAACTCGCTCTGTCTCGCTTTAACGTCGTAATCAAGCTTCGCTTTCTCCTTTGCTTCACGCAGACTATTACGTGCTACCGTCCATGCGGCTCGTAGCCGTTCCCTCAGCTCGGCGACATAGTCTGCGTGCGTGTATATGAGTCGCGGCTCTTGCCTTACTGCCGTGGGCAATTCAGCCTCGCGACCAAACACAAGCATATAGGGTGATAAGCCTGTAGCTGTGTGGGGAGTGGTGTTATACGTAAACATCGCGTACGGCAACCACTCATCCCAATCGTTTTGTTCTTCATTTACAAAATTTTTTAAATACTCAGCCAAGGTTCGATGTGACCTTTCAAGGGCCCCATTGCTCTCCGGATGATATGCTGTTGTTTGTATCTTTTTTATTTTCAGCAATCTACAAGCGTCCTTAAAAACGGAACTTAAAAAGTTCGTTCCCTGGTCGGATAGCAGAATTTCAGGGGTACCGTATCGGCAGATTATTTCTTCGACCACTGCCCTAGCTACAGTGCTCGCTTCCTGATTAGGGATAGCCACGGCAACGCTATACTTTGTGAGCGCATCTTGGAAGGTAAGTATGTACCTTTTTCTTGTAATAGTTTCCGGAAGTGGACCTACTATGTCCACGGCCACCTTCTCGAATGCTCTTCTCGGCGTATCGGTAAGTACCATCGGCACACGCCCTTTACATCTCAATTTGTTCTTTTGGCATTTGTCACATGCCGCGATGTACTCCTCTATCTCCTTCTTCATTCCAGGCCATCTATATTTCTTTCCCATTCTTTTCACAGTTCTCTTCACCCCCTGATGTCCCCCCAGGGGCGTATCATGGTATTCTTCTAATATTTTCCTCCGCTCCTCCAATGGCGGGCAGGCAACGGTAGTGCTGCTCTCGTCTTTAGTCGCTGCCTCTCCGTCCCTCTCAAGCGTTGAGCCTATGGCTTTCTTTTCCCCGCTCTCCGCTGTCCCAGGCTCGCTCGGTTGTTCGCAGTCCGCACGGACTGCTTCTGGCCGGCCATTGGTAGGCTGCGGTGATGCGGCGTCCTCCTTACTCGGCGTCTTGCGAGGTCGTCCCCTCTTCCTCTTTTCCTTAATGTGCTGCTCGGACTTCTCGGCCTCCCCTTTCTTCTCGTCGTCCGTAGCGCGATGGCCCCATGCACACGGCACGAGTGTGTTAGCGTGTCGGTGTGGGCTGCCGCTCGCTTGTATTACATCTCGCCCCGTCTCTTTCTCACTCACGCTGCCTTTGACTCTCTCCATCTCCTTCCCACTCACACCGTTTTCTACCGGGGTTTCTCGTCCTTTTCCTTCCTGTGCCTGCGCCCTCGTAATAACGAAGATGCGGCTAAGTGCGTCAGCATTCGTATTTCGTTTTCCAGCTTTGTACTCCACGTCAAATTCATGCTCGGATAATTTTATCCTCCATCGCATTAATCGCGATCCAGGATCTTTTACCCCAAATAACCAAGTGAGGGGTTGGTGATCTGTTATCACCTTAAAATGGGTCCCATAGATGTAAGGTCGGAACTGCGCCAAAGCCCACACTATGGCGAGCAATTCTTTTTCTGTCGTTGAGTAATTTATTTCCGCCTTTGAAAGTGTGCGGCTCGCGTAACTTATTGGCAAATCTTCCCCCACTTTGCCCTGCGAAAGTATGGCCCCAATGGCCTTATCCGATGCGTCAGTTGTTACCAGAAATTGCTGCCCAAAATCTGGATACTGTAACACTGGTGCCGTTGTCAATGCCGTTTTTAATTCTTCAAATGCAGCATCACGTTCGGCTGTCCACTCAAATTTTGCTCCTTTTTTTATTAACTCTGTTAATGGCTTAGCGATTTTTGAAAAATCCTTTATAAACTTCCGATAGTAGCCAGCCAATCCGAGGAACGATTGCACCTGCTTTACTGTTCTCGGAATTGGATATTCTCTCACAGCTACAAGTTTCTCTGGATCAGCACGCACTCCATTTTCCGAGATTACGTGTCCCAGAAAGTTTGTTTCTTTTCGCAAAAATTGACATTTCCCAGGCTGCACTGATAATTTGGCTTCTCTTAATCGCTGAAATATTTCTTTTAACCTTTCATTGTGTTCCTGTAGATTTTTTCCGTACACGACGATATCATCCAAGTAAACGTAGCACTTTACTCCTTGTATGCCGGCCAGGACAGCGTTCATTAACCGCTGAAATGTTGGCGGTGCATTTTTCAAGCCAAATGGCATTCGTGTGTACTCGAAGTGGCCTTGTGGTGTGGAAAACGCTGTTTTTTCCTTGTCCTCTTCAGCCATCGGGATTTGATGAAATCCCGATGCTAAATCGAGCGTGGAGTAATATTGTGCTTTTCCCAACTGGTCCAATATCTCAGTGATGTTGGGCAGTGGGTAAGAATCCCCGATTGTGGCCTCGTTTAATTTTCGAAAATCTACTACAACTCTCATCCGTTTTTTCCCCGTTGCATCGGGTTTTTTGGCTACCACTAGTAGTGGAGCGTTCCATTGGCTTCGACTATGCCGAATTATTCCGTCATCCAGCATCTCGTTGGTCTGTTTTTCCACTTCCCTTTTTTGCATTTCGGGCAACCTGTATGGATGTACTTTTATTGGTGTGGTCCCTTCTTTTAGAGGAATTCGGTGTTCCACCATATGGGTACACGGCAATTTATCGCCCTCCAAATGGAATATATCTTCATAATTTTTTATTACTTGGAAAAGGGCCTCTTTTTCCTCGGAATTGAGGTGAGTCACGCCGAGCGCACTCTCCAAGCGTTGGAGTCGCTGAGCCCCCCTTTCCACCCTCACGGTACCCACACTTAACGCTTTCGCCTCGGCTTCGAGCTCGGCCGTGGTTATCTCTACCGGCTCAAGTGTCACCGTCGGCCGCTCTACCACTACCACGTCTTCCGTTGTGTTTATGAGGCTTACCACACAACTGTTTCCTCGTGGTGGTGTATAACAGGCCCCCATTATTACTCCTTCACCGAGTTGTTGGTGTGCGAGTATCCCCACACTTTTACTTACTGTAGCTACATACGCTATAGTCTCAGTTCTTGGTGCGAGTGCAATTTTTGTTCTCCCATCAATTAACGGCATGTGATATCCATATAAGTTAAATACTTCGCCCCTTAGGATATCTGCCCGATGTTTTTTGATGAATTCCATCCCCAATAAACCATTAATGGATATTGGAATATCATCCCTTACCACATAAAACCAATGTTTTATGGATTTTTTAGGAATTTTTAGGGTTATTTCCACTTTACAAATAGGCATAAATTTACTGCCATTCGTGCCTTGGAGCTCCACATCGCTATCCTGTATTAGCGCATCCTTTTTTACACAGCTATATTTTATTAAGCTGCATTGTGCACCTGTATCGGCTTTGAGAGTCAACAGACCCCGTACTGCTGTGGGGCTCTCAATATCGAAATCGCTGGCTGTTGCGCTCTTTGTCGGCACCGTTACCTCGAGCACTTGCAGTATCGCCTGGTCTCGGGGTTCCCCC
Source organism: Ephialtes manifestator (assembly GCA_963970395.1). NCBI lineage: Eukaryota > Metazoa > Arthropoda > Insecta > Hymenoptera > Ichneumonidae > Ephialtes > Ephialtes manifestator. The sequence continues at coordinate 8,966,659 of OZ019975.1, forward strand.
CTCGGCCCCCCTGCCGCTCGGGTGTCACTGGTCGCCTCAATGCTTATGCTGGCCAGCGTACGGGGTATCGCGTTCGCGCGCGTAGTACTACGGGTAGCGGCCATCATGCATTGCTCGTCCACTATTTTTCCCGGTATTGCTACTACGCTCTCGGGTGTGATACATTCTACGGTGTTGATTTGCACCGACCCAAGAGTACGCACGGCCGGATTATTTTTCTTTGCTGTGCTTCTACTGTCCTCCTGCTGCTTATCACTGTGCTGGGTGCCATTGCCATTTCTCGGCCGTGACCCAGTTCCTTGACTCCCTTGTTTTCTCTGCGCCAGCCGTTTTCTGCACTCTTGCCAGCTGTGCCCCTTGTATTTACAAAAAGTGCATACAACTTCTACCGTATTTATTTTTCTGTAGTTGTCAGGCATTGGCAGACTTACGCGCCCGGACCGACGCGTGCAATCGCGCGAAATATGGCCCATTCTCCCGCAAACATAGCATTTTTTATCTTGGGTTTTTCCGTCCATTGACTTCCGGGGATGATGTTGTGCTCCTCCACCCCCTCCTTTTGTCCGAACCATCTCGCTTATCTCTATGGCGCCAGTAATGGCTTCGTGGAGTGTGGCAAAATTGCGTGCACGTACCAGTATCTGCACTTGCCCATGTAATCCTCCTTCGAAATTCATCTGCGCGCTCTTGCGTGTCATGCGCTCGACCGTACGAGCATCTCTCTCGTTGTCAGCGGTCTCGCACAATTTCTCCACCAAATCTACGGTTATTTTTTCCGTTCTTGCCGCGAACGCGGCCACATCCTCGTTTGACTTTTGCTGCAGCGTATTAAATTCCATCTGCAGTGCGGCCAGTGATTTTCGGTGCCCATACAGAGCTTCTAATTCCTTCCGTAATTGCTCCAAGGTATTGATCGTTTTGTGTTTCAGCTCCCTAGTGGCTTTCCCGCTCAGCTTGCTACTTCGCACCAAAGCTAGCAGATCACCGTAATCTGACTCCCTGATCCTCTCGAAAACAGTTTCACACGAATCCAAAAACCCATCCAGCTCGGCGGTGTCGCTACCATCAAAATGTTTTATTGATTTTAGGGCCAACCCAATATCAAGGTGCCTTCCCGCTTCACTCCGCCGATTTGGCGCGCGACCTCCTGGGGGACCTCCTGGTGGTCTTCCCCCGGGGCCGTCGCCTTGAGGTTCTTCAGGTGGCCCCGGAGGGCCCCCTCCTGGCGCTGATAGTGCTGTTTCTAACCTCTGTGTCAATTCCCGTACCCGAGCTTCCAATTGCCGTATTGTCTCGTCTTGCTCTATTACGTTGAGAACCTGTGGGGGGATAACTCCGTGCATTCCATTGATACCCGCTACTCCTCTGTTGTTTCCTATACCACCAGCAGAATGTATTCCTTCTCTCCTGGCTCGCGGCGGCGGCAGCTCATAATCGCTGTCGTCTATTTCTGGCAAACCGGACCTTTGCACCCGTCTCCTACCCCCCGGTGCACCAACTTCCATGTTGCCTACGCGTAAGGGTGTTTGCGCCCTTTCCAACGCCCCTATCCGGTGCTCGAGCCCTCGGTCGCGGAGCATACGGCGTAGTTCGCGGTCCACTGCCGACATTGCCACCTCCCCTGGTCCTTCTTCCTCATCTGGGACGTTTCCTGCCCCTCCTCTGTTATTATCTCCTCCAAAACCCCCGTAAGAGGTCCCTCTCCGGGTGTTCACTCCTCTCTGCGGAGGTGATATCCCAGGGGATTCTGTGTTTTCTAGGGCGTATTGCGTCAGATCCGTTATCTGTTCTACGGCTGCTTCCATCCCCGCTGTCGCTTCTTCGGTTTCTCCTGATAACGAAGGGTCTTGAAGATGGGTTTCCCTTGAGCGCTGCTCTCCTCTTCCGCGTTGATCTGCCATCGTACTTCTCGTTGGTGCGTCGTTTATTTTTTATTAAAATTTTTTTTTTGTTTTTTTTTTTTTTTTTTTTTTTTTTTTTTAATTGTTTACCGATTTATTTGTCTTATTATCCTTCCCTAACCAAATATATATTTATTTATTTATTTATTTAATTTTTCCGTTTTTACTTTCTTTCGAATTTTCCCCTTTTCCGGAAGGAGCTATTAAATTTCCCGGTGATGGTTTTAACCGTAGTTTTAATACCACAAATCCCTACAAGTTGCTACAAACTTGCACCGATTTGAGGTAACCCCTCGATTTTTGTTGACGAAGGATATGAGTTCGCGGGCCCAGTCCTACGAAATTTTAGCCTTAATTCTACGTAAAAGGTTTACGCGCTTCGATTGGCTCTGGAACGGTTCAATGTAATAAAGGTTTTGGCAACCGCCACTTACAGTTTGATGAGCCCCATCCTGGTGCTGCTGGCTCTCGGGGTTGTCGTCCTCGTTGTCGAGTTGGCCTTGACGTTGTCCCCTGCTGCGGTGTTGTCTCCGCTGGTCAAGTTATACGCGCTTCCTGGCGTGCTTGACTCCTCCACGTACGTTTGATGTCCGGTTGGCTCCACCAGGTCCTTTGCCCCAACGACACCGGTCGGGTTTGACGCTGGTTTGTTGTATTGTTGGATTCGCTTGCGGTAATCCCACCGCTGCCACCAAAATGTTGTGCCCGAAACTCGACGAGTGATCAGGTCGCCGTGATCGGTTCTCCAGGATCTTTAGGTAAGGGATCGTTTACCGCACAAGGAGTGAAAACTCGCGCGTACCAATTACAACAATACTATTTATTAAACAAGATAATTCCACAAGGGTGTTACTATAATAGTTTACACGAGTCTTTCCCCGAGCTCAACCGTTAGCTTCGACTCTTCTTCCAAGACTGCCGGAGAATTGCAGTTGTTACCTGCAATTCGCCGAAAATTGCTGCGTTTGCAATTTCACAATATCGAACGATTGATCGGTCGATATTGCGTCGCCTCTCGTCAGCATGATGTTGACCGAATTTCGAAATAACCGATTAAATCCGGGGCGCAACAAGCGCCTCCCACCGTTCGAAGAGTCACACTTATCCTATGTTCGGCACTGCGTTTACGCGGATGCTGAGAATCCGGGAGGTCGGTACCTTGCGTGTGAAAGAATTTTAAACGCTTCTCTGAAGGAGAGCTTGCTCTAGTTTGGTGTCTATTATTGCTTCCACATGCGGAATCGATGTCCCTGCTTCTAAATGCCGGTGCGAACTTACGAGATAGCGGTCGGTTTAGTATGTTTCAACGTGTCGTTCTGTTAGTGACTGGACAGTCGTGTGGTGAGAGTGGCAATCGTGGTGAAAAAGAATTCGGAGGAAAAGTGTTGTACGTGACATCAGTTGCGATCTTGAAATATTTTATTGATTCCTCAAATCAGGAAAAAATCTAAAACAACGTACAGCATTTACTTAAGTTTCTTGTGTGATATCAAGTACCGCTCTCGCAAAAATACATCTTTGAGAAATTGGTCTGTTATAGAATCGTATGAATACATTAGATTTTTCTGACCATCCCGCCGTTTGTCGAATAATATCTAAATTAACATATTTCCGATTGGCGGCTGATGTAGATGCATGACGTGTACTATGCGCACAAAAAATTGACGTATCTATACCACTAGAATTTAAAACGGATTTAATCCATCTAGAAATTGTTTGCGAAGTAACCATTCGGTGTGGTTTACGGAATGAAACTAATAGTTTTGAATCAGATAGAGTTCTCAACTTGGACGTAACGTGAATGTACTCTTGTAGAGTCGACGCAACGCATAGCTCTGAACAATCGGGAAAGAAAGGTATAATTAATGTGGGCTGAGTCCTGTTTAATCCGGAAGTTTTTATACGTTCTGTTATTTTAATCGTAATTTCCGTAGATGTTACTTTTATGTTTTCTAAGGATATTTTCGATAAGGTTTGGACTCGTTGAGCGGTTGATAGTAAGGTAGTAAGGTAACGAGTTTTAACGTAAGCTGTTCAAGGGATATTTTATTGATTGGGGATAAAGTTTTCAAAAATTCTAGAACGGGAGCCGGATCCCAAGTTTCAGAATACTTCGGTTTTTGAGGTTTTTGCACAGAAAAACCTTTGCAATATCGTCTTATTCGTGGATCATTTCCAATGTCAATGGTCGATATTAGTGAAATTGCCGATCGATATGAATTTAATGTGCCATACCATCCAAAATTAGTAGACGTACTTGCTTGAAACGCAAGCACTTGAGAAATAGACGGATTGTAGATTGATTCCCCATGAGATTTGCAATAATACCATCAGAATCTTAATGGTTTATCGTACTGTTTTATCGTGGAGTTAGCCAATGACGCGATGGAAGTAGGGATTGCCAATTCTGGAACGCCCTTCAATCGAAAAGATTCCCAGATAACTTCCCTGCAACCAGGGTAAGTTTCGTCGCTAATGGGTGAGTCTTTCTGAAAGGAGAAGATAATAAGTTGCGGTCTGGTCGAAAATATATCGGATCATCTATCAACATAGATTTAAACAGGGGAAACCATGATTGTCCAGGCCACGAGGGGACCACAAGTACGCCTTCAGCTTTGTCGATTATTATTTTTCTCAGAGCTTTTAATATTAAACTAAAAGGCGGAAACGCATAAAAATACATAGATGACCATGAAACAGTAAATGCATCTATCGCGGCTGACTCGGGGTCTCTATAGGAAAAATACTTTGAGCATTTATCATTGATATTTGATGCAAATAAATCAAATTCAAACGGGCCATACGAATTGTATATGACATTAAATGTGTGATGATTTAACTCCCACTCGGTTTCTGAAGAAATTGCTCGTGATTCGTTATCTGCAATAACATTTTTCTTTGACTGAATGTACGAAGCATAAATTGTAATATTCCGACTTTCACACCAATTCCATATTGTTTTTGTTAGTTCATGTAATTTTTTATATTGAACCGAACCCATTCTATTAATATACGAAATTGCTGTCGTATTATCAATTCTGAGCAGAATTGCATTGGAATTGCAATCGCTCGCAAAACATTTCAGACCGTAAAGAACAGCTTTTAATTCAAGATAATTAATGTGTTCTTTTTTCTCGTCGTCACTCCACCAGCCATGCGTTTTGTTACTGTTACAGTTTGCCCCCCAACCTGTGAGAGAAGCATCTGAGAATATTTCCATTTCGAACGAATCGTCTCGAATAGGATTGTGAGTGTTGAGAATGTTCTGTAACCACCAGGAGATGTCATTTTTTACTTCAGCGGAAATGTGTAAGATTGTATCAAAATCTCCGTGAAACTTTTGAAGGGCTCTAAACTTTAATCGTTCCATCGATTTTGTATATAGCCACCCATATTTGACCGCGGGGCACGCAGCGGCTAAAATACCTATGAATTTAGCAAGTTCGCGAATTGAACAGTTAAATTTTGTGTGGTATTCATTACACAATTTCCTTATCTGTTCTCTCTTTTCGTCTGGGAGGGAAATGCAATATTCTTGACTATTAAAAATAAAGCCGAGGAATCTGCATTGTCGGGAAGGCGTAAAATTGCATTTTTCCTCGTTGATAATGAATCCTAAAGACTCCAATAATTGTTTCGTCTTCGATACGTTTTTTGCACAATGATCTTCAGTTCTCCCGAATAACAGAATATCATCTAAATAGATGACGGAAATATAACCTTTTGATCGAAGAAACTGAGCTACTGGTTTTAACAATTTAGTAAACATGTAAGGTGCGGTACATAAGCCGAACGGTAGACAATTGAATTCATATGTAATACCACCAAAATTGAACCGTAAATATTTTTTGTCTTTATTTGCTATTGGTACTGTAAAATACGCATCTTTGAGATCTAATGAAGCCATGTACCACCCTCGTATTAATAATCGTGTTACAGTTTTTCGATCCTCCATTTTAAAATGAGGTAGATCTATAAAAGAGTTCAGTTTTTTCAGGTTAAAAATAAATCGTTTATCGCCGTTAGGTTTGTCTCTTAGAAAATATGTCGATATGAATTGGTCAGTTCGCTGTTTACATTTTGAGACTGCTCCTTTCTTTTCAAGAGTTGATATAGCCTCTGTGAGGTTGACAGTGTCTTGAAGTGACAGAGACGAGTTAACGTAACCTCGACCTTGAATGGGTTTTTCACGAAATGGAATTTCGTATCCAGAGACCCATTCGAGAATAAGCGGATTAGCTGTTATTTCTGCCCAGGCGAATCGGAAGAATTTAAATCTTCCAGCTGGTTTACTTACGTCTAAGTTTTCGTTTGTTTCGCTGGGGACTTTGCTCGTTTCTGGTATGGAGGTTTTTGCCCGCCCTTTTTCTGGTTCTTGAAGCCTTTCGAGGACGGGCCCCTCCAGTTTGACGATTGGTATGAGGACTGTCCATAACCGCGGTTATATGAATTGTACGATGGGTTCTTGTACTTGAATTTATCAGCCGTGTTTGAAGACGTTTTTATTATATCTTTACTGTTCTTTTCCATGGACTGTGCTGCCTTTAAGCGTTCCGAGAAATCCTTCCCGTAAAGAAACTCGTCGATCGGTAAATCGTCAGAAACGGTCTTCACGATTCGCTGGAAATTCGGTGCGATATAATATCGCCTCGATACAGATATCGAGTGATGTACATCCGAAATTATCCGTGCGGCGTCGCTCAGGTGAGCAATGAGGTCCGCATTTTCGTCAGATTCATTTCCGAGTAATCGAGATAGAGACCATACAATTGACGAAATACCTGCCGCAAGTTTTTCTTGATTGCTGACCTGGAAACCATCTTTCTTTATCGACGTCTCAAACATGGTGATCTTTATGTCAGGATTGAGGACAGGGGCCTCAGCAGCAGGGAGATTCCCGGGATGAGGGTGTTTTTTCAAAATCTCCTTCTTAGTGTCTGTGTCGAGGCCCTTTCTCAATATTTCTGTCCATCTGTTAGCTAAAGCCGGGTGAATGTCTTCGCCAGAAGCCTCATTTTTTGACGGGTCATCGCCGAGTATTTTCAGGGTTTCTTCTCTGAGGTTATCATTTTCGTTTACCTTAGTTTCGATTGGTTGTACTGAGACATCCGTATGAGAATTTCTCTCACTTCGGATTGGCGTCTGATCAAGATCCGTCGAGTCTCGAAGATTACGATCAGCATCTTCTCGATTGGAAAGAGCGTTCTCTCAACCACGATGCGATACTCCTCGGTGTGAATATTCACGATCGTCTAGTCGAGAGTTCGGTGAATAATACCGATGATATCGGGACCGTGGTGCTGAACGGCTTCTTGAGCGTTCAACAGAACTCTGTCGATAGTATTTTGCGATTAGCTTTTCGTATCGTTTGATTTTTCTCCGATATCTGTCAGTATCTGGTGTTTTACTTCGATGTCTGCGACGTTTTCGGTGACGAGGTCCTGAAACCCGCGAATCGTCACTCATTTCCGAATCGGACATCGAAATTTCTTGACTATACGTGTGACGTTAATCGCACAGTAAACCGTAATGAGAGTTTCGGAGTATCGTCATGGCAACGTAACATTGGTGAGTCGTTGTCTTCTCCTTACTTTTGGTATTCTGTGACAAAATCGAGCAGCGAAGCGCTACTACATTCATGATCTAGAGGAACGAGACGACGAAAAATAATTGATGTTTTCCCTGGCAGATTTATTCCTTTTTGCGAATATCTCCAAAAACATTTTTTAGTTTTTTTTAATCATTATTTTTAAAAATTGGCCGTCATTTTCTGCATTTTTCGCCGTTGGTCAGTTGTACCGTTTCCCGATTGCTGCAATTATTTTGTTTTTCAAAGCAGATGTTTGCGTTGAATCGGGCTCTCAGTATAATCTCAAAGTTCAGGGCGTAGATTTATTGCTGCTTCACTCTCTGCATGTTCTCTAGCTGCCACAATTTTTTAGATAATGAGCTTAAACAGTTTTTTACAAATGAAGCAATGAAAAATAACGATAAGTATTGAATTTAAACGAAACACATAAAGTTGTTTAGATTTTATAGAATTTTGAATTGATGAAAATTTTTATTTTCGTACTTCTTTAATTTGTATTTAAAATAAGGATGCAAAGTAGATCTTTGCACATTGCTTCGTCAATAATTTTCATCTTTCGCAAAGCTTCCTCTATGAGGAAGCCAAAAATAAAATAAAGAAACTTCCTCATAGCGGCGGCGTTGGGAGATATGAAAATTAATGAGGCAATTAATCTGCAAAGTTCTACTTTGCATTCTTATTTTTACTGTTTTATTTAGGACCGAGCAAAAATTATCTTTGCATTAGTGCAATGCTTTTCGCTTCACTAAAGACCCATAAACAATTTGAATTATTTCTGCCAATACAGCGCGGACAAACTTCACTGTCACATAGTTTCCTGTGTCACACGGTTTCCGAAGTTCCCCTATAGATTTTCGAAAAATCGCATTATCTCTGTTTATTTAAGATATGTAGCTGACGAGAATAACAATAGAGGGAGCTTCACCTTTGGAACTGGTAAACTTGGCGGTGGTAGTTCCCGACCGTCTGGCGGGGGCCAAAAGCCGGGATTGACGAGGTCCAGGCGCGACATCTTCGGGTGGTGGAGGAAGTGGCGGTAGAGGTGGACGTCCAGGCGGCGGTGGTGGAGCTTCCGGCGGCAGTGCTGTACGTCCCACGGGTTCCGGTGGCTGAGGAGGCCAAAATGGCGCTAGCAATTATTTACCTCCTACTACAAAAGTCGACAGAAGTTATCTTCCACCGAATTAGAAATCCACCGGCTAATCAACTTAACGACTTAATCAATCCATTTATTATCACAATTGTGATCTCTGAATTATACTACCGCGTGAAACGAAACTGTTGTATAAAGTATAAATGAATCTAAAGAAGAGGGAAACTTGAAATGTACGACAGAACAATGATTTGCAGAAAAAAAAGATGGAAAAGATCTGATGAAAAAAATACGGCAAAAAGAAATGTTAATTTTACAAAGATAACTAATTAATTATTAATTAGTGCGCTGTATACATTAGCATAAAATGCCTTACTATTTTGGAAAAACTATTGGCAATATGTGAAAAAAATAAATACTGATTATTTTTAATGATCTTATTGATAATCGATTAGTGATATTTATTTTCACTGGCACAAAAAGGCTGAAAGAAAATATTGTACCGAGAATTCGCATAGCGCTTTAATTAGGTACATTACTTCGCCCCTTTAAATATACCGCTATAATTTTTGTATTAAAAAAACGTTTTTTTTTCATTCTTTTATCATTCCCTCTTCTGTACTCGTCGCATTATTCACCCTAGGATTTCTCCGGAGACAGGAATATAGGTACCCGCGTAGAAAAAAAAAGAATCTTGTGAAGAATCTTTTAAAGAATCTTAAAAAAAGTCTTGAAAGAATCTTTGAAAGAATCTTTAAAGGAATCTTGCAAAGAATCACGTATAGGATCCGGAGCAAGATTCTTTCATTAAGATTCTTTCAACGATTTTTCTGTTTAATGGACGGAATCTTTCCACGATTGTTTTAAAGACGCTTAAGATTCTTTCGAAGATTCTTTGTAAAATTCTCAGAACACTTTCGGATAGAAAGAATCTTGTGAAGAATCTTTTAAAGAATCTTTAAAGGAATCTTGCAAAGAGTCACGTATAGGATCCGGAGCAAGATTCTTTCCAGGATTCTTTTCAAGATTCTTACTATCGGAAAGCGTTCTGAGAATCTTTGAAAGAATCTTCGAAAGAATCTTGAAAAGCGTCTTTAAGAGAATCGTGAAAAGATTCCGTCCAGTAAACAGAAAAATCGTTGAAAGAATCCTAATGAAAATTTTCAGAGGAATCGAGCGAAACCTGTTGTTGTTTTCCCTTGGTGTCGAGACAGTACATTTCGATACGTCAGCGAGGGGTAAACCCCTCGTGTATAGTCGAACTCAGGACAGCTTTGCAGTCTCATATACGTTCAGGCTTCAAGTCACTTGCGAGAAACGCTTCGACCGCTCGCAATCTAGCGGAGTATTGACCACTAGTGTTTCATATGATGTAACTAGGTGGCGAACACGGACGGAGCGTTTCTCGCAAGTGGTTTAAAGCCTCAGCGTATATATAAGACTGGAAAGCTTTTCTGAGTTCGACTACACACGAGGGATTTACCCTTCGTTGACGTACCGAAATATACTGTCTCGACACCAAGGGAAAGCCACGACAGGTTTTGCTCGATTCCTCTGAAGAATTTCATTAAAATTCTTTCAACGATTTTTCTGTTTAATGGACGGAATCTTTTCACGATTGTTTTAAAGACGCTTTTCAAGATTCTTTCGAAGATTCGTTGTAAGATTTTCAGAACGCTTTCGGATAGAGAGAATCTTGAAAAGAATCCTGGAAACAATCTTGCTCGGGATCCTATACGTGATTCTTTGTAAGATTCCTTTAAAGATTCTTTCAGGACTTTTTTTAAGATTCTTTAAAAGATTCTTCACAAGATTCTTTTTTTCTACGCGGGTACTTATATCATTAATGTGTCACAACACTCTTCAGATTCCGGACCTTCGTTGTCATGTCCGCTCATGAAATGTATGTTCATTTCGTAAAGATGATCGGCACGTCTAAATTCACCGACATTCCAGCCCCTAGAGTTTACTCTCAAAGGTCAGAGCTCTTATTTATTCCTGCTCTTCTCTACTTTGACTATTTTTTTTTCAACCAAGCTAAGTCATATCAACTCATTCACCGATCCTGCAGAGTTGCTGGAAAGTTCCAAAGGAACTACCTTCACAATAGGAATAAGTATAAGATTTTCTATAATTATTTTCCGATATAAAATTAAATAAACAAAAAATTCTAACTCAATTCTTAACATTTTTCGAAAATTTATATTTATTTTATTTACTCTTGAAAATAGGTTTAAGCAAAATATACGATAATACATTGAGACTTTAATGTTACATTTCTAAGCAGGAGGAAATCATTGTTCTTCTACATATTTCTATTTATTTCGAGTTCGCTGGTGAAATAATCAATACAAAAATACAAAAAAATTTCAATAAAAAATAAATTTATTTTTACTTAATACTAAATGATTTATACAAAATTTGGTATACACCACAAACAGTTTTTTGGAACACGAAAAAAGTATCCTTTACATCATTATACATTTTCGCCTGATTTCATAATCCAGTACACACACATTCATTATCACATCAAATAGTTCAGTTTTCTTCTGTGTCGACATTAGCACCATGACTTAACAACAATTTAGTCATCCTCACGTCCAGATTTACAATAGCATAAAATATCGGTGTTCTCTGATTGTTGTCTTTGAAATTGACATTAACTCGATCACTTAACAATAATTTAACAATATCAAGATGACCATTGTTGGTTGCGGTGTGCAAAAGTGAGAAGCCATAAGTGTCGCCAGTTACTCTAGCATGTACAGGATGTTGCACCCTGTTGATACTCATGCCCCACTTCAAGAAATCTTTTACAATCTTTAAATATCCCATCTCGACAGGTGAATGCAACAAAGTTGGTAGCAACAAATCACAATTACTTCTGTCTAATGCTGTGAATATCCAACTTGAAATATGTTCAGCCACTGCCGCATATTCCATTTCAGCACCACTTACAGCATCGGCAGCCCTTTTTTCCCGCACGTTTTTATTCAACACAGTGTCGATTCTACACATTGGTTTCTGCACTAAGTATATCCTGCACACGACGTTTTCTATACATTTTTTAACATCACGCGAGTTTTACAGTACATTTCGGTTCTACGCATTACGATTCTACACATTTATTCCTATACAATCCGTTCGAACACACTCAGTTTACCGCGCAAAGCAATCCACCACATTTTCAAAACAGCACAGCCGTTTCTGCACAAATCTGATTGTACACGCTGTTATTCCCTCACATTTTCATACTTCACGCGCTCTTTACATGACAATTTGATACAACACAGTTCGATACTACACATTGATTTCGACACAAACATTATTAACCACGCGGCAATTACTGCACAATTTTAATATACATCATAGCTAAACGAGACTTTTATTTCCAACAGGAGTTTATCCTACACATCCCGTTCCACACGCATACATTGCGGCATACGCTCTTTACTGCACATATCGCGTCGCCACGCCGTCGTTCCCACGCGTTTTTATTCTTCACAAACTATCCGGCACAATTTTTTCCTACACATTTCGATACTACACATTTGTATGTCGGGATCTACTCATGAGAATATCTCCCGTCGGTAAGGTAGAACTCGGAGCATTTTACTCCGGCGACAGAGGTTCTCATTGCCGTGACATCAACATATGCTGTCGTCATTCGTTGTAAATATACCTATGAACTTAATCTCTAATCTCTAATCTCTAATATATACAGCGAATGACGACAGCACATGTTGTTGTCACGACAATGAGAACCTATGTCGCCGGAGTAAAATGCTCCGAGTTCTACCTTACCGACGGGAGATATTCTCATGAGTAGATCCCGACATACAAATGTGTAGTATCGAAATGTGTAGGAAAAAATTGTGCCGGATAGTTTGTGAAGAATAAAAACGCGTAGCAACGCCCGCGTGGCGACGCGATATGTGCAGTAAACAGCGTGTGCACCAATGAATGAGTGTCGAACGGGATGTGTGGGATAAATTCCTGTTGGAAATAAAAGTCTCGTTTAGCTACGATGTATATTAAAATTGTGCAGTAATTGCCGCGTGGTTAATAATGTTTGTGTGGAAATCAATGTGTAGTATCGAACTGTGTAGTATGAAATTGTCATGTAAAGAGCGCGTGAAGTATGAAAATGTGAGGGAATAACAGCGTGTACAATCATATTTGTGCAGAAACCGCTGTGCTGTTTTGAGAATGTCGTGGATTGCTTTGCGCGGTAAATTGAGTGTGTTCGAACGGATTGTATAGGAATAAATGTGTAGAATCGAAATGCGTAGAACCGAAGTGTATTGTAAAACTCGCGTGATGTTAAAAAATGTATAGAAAACGTCGTGTGCAGGATATACTTAGTGCAGAAACCAATGTGTAGAATCGACACTGTGTTGAATAAAAACGTGCGGGAAAAAAGGGCTGCCACAGCATCGAGAAGAAACATCTTGTTGCTGTTTGTGTTGAAGCTAATATGAGACATAAGAACGTACGCAATTATCGTGTAATCTTCTGTATTACGCGCGAGTCGAAATGTCGTTTTGCTGTACTTGTTTTGATAGTCACTATTTGCTTTTCTGGCTCCTGAAGCTAACAGCAATTTCACCATACCATAATGGCGATATTTTAGCGCAAAATGAAGTGGTATGCAACAGGCAGTTTCTTGTAAAGTGCACTCGGAATAGATGGAAGCTCCGTTGTTCAAAAGAGCTTCGGCAATTGGTACACTTCCACTCTTCGCAGCAATGTGAAGCGCAGTGAGGCCACAATTCGATTCACAATCGACACGGGCATTGTTTTTCAAAAGTGTCTTCACGATTTCCGAATTTCCTTCCCTGACAGCATAATGAAGCGGTGTGTAGCCTGCATCAGTGATGTGAGTCGTAACTTTGGCATTTACGTCAGCTGCTCCTTGCAAAAGTTTCTGGACGGTGGTCGAACATCCTTTCAAGGAAGCAAGGTGAAGCTTCGTTAAGATCGGCGTCCCACAGCATTCACATCGGATTTGAGATTGTCACTCGAGGCGCAACGCTCACGACTCCCAAACCATGTTTGTATGAATGATGAAAACCTGGAAAAAGAATTGAAGTATTAAATAATTGAATTTTTTTCCACGATTTTAATATTCTATATTAGACTGACGAAAAAAAAATGTTCTAATTAACACCGCATAGAGTTTAAGATATTCAATGTTGCGTAAACAGATATTTTTTTTTTACTCTTCTAAAAAAAAACGGTGTTTGAATTAACCTTACGTTTAATAGTGGTTTTTCATTTACATATTACATACAAAGTTAATAAAAATGAAAAATTGTATATTATATACGTTCAAATTTAATAAAAATTGAAAATCCTTTACTTATTTCGGTTCTGCTGTGTATTTAAAAAATCGGAAAAATTTTTGGAAATCATATTTTTATAAAAATGAAAAGTTGTAAATAATGTACGTTCAAAATTAATGAAAATTTAAAATCCTTTACGTATTTCCCTTCTGCTGGGTATTTAAAAAATCTTAAATATTATGGAAATAAATTTTTGATAAAAATGAAAAATTGTATATAATATACGTTCAAGTTGAAAAATTAATATTGTGAATATTAAAAGTTACTCACCCCTGTTTACGTTGCACGACGACTTGTTCCTTGTTCCTGAAGAAGCTTATCTTCGAATTGTTAATGTTCTCGATGTACTTGCGAACTTGACTTTTCCAAAAATGTGGCATTGAAAGATTGTTGTTAAGGGTTTATATAGGATCGAGGGGCCCATGGTCAAGGGTCGACGGCGGGAGAAGGGGGTAGACAATACCGCAAGCCTATTGGCCGGGGGATGATGAGTGGGGGATTGGAAGTCAAGGAGTAAACGAAAGAAAATCCTGCCACCATCAGCGGAAGTACAAGAATAGGAGTCATCTCTGACATTAAATATGTATTTAATTTGGATCTGCAAAAAGAAAGGGTGCAAAGGCATTTTCGCATCTTTCTTAAAGATTCCTTTACGAGAAAGTATGCTGATCAAATTTAGCTTTTATATAGAGGAAGCTATAAGAAAGAACGAAAAATGAGGAAGCTATGAGCCAAGTATGACTTTGCAACTATTATTTATAAAGCTTTTTGGGAGATGGAGTAAAGACTTAATTTATTTTAAAAATCTGCAAAGTGAAACTTTGCAAGTAAAACAAAACTAATGAGGAAGCAATTTGCAAATTTCTACTTTGCAGCTTTATTTAAATAAATCGTAACTTTTCAATATAAATATATTATAACTCAATATTCTCATAATATTTATCTATCTATAATGAAATAACGTAATTTAAAAAAAATTTAATTCTTAAATGTAATGACCAGGCGGAGAGTTTGGGGAAGTGTAGATATTGGCATTGCGGATGGACTGACGAAGTATCGAAGAGAGAAAATATATGGTGATCACCGGGAATCGAACCCGGATTATTCAGGTACTAAGTAAGAGCGCTAACCACAGCGCTAATGTCACCTTTAGATTTCTCTCATTCGAATATTCTTCTTATATGCAATGTAGGGCCGTCACACACCCCCCTTCACTGTATTCGACGTCCTCGTCGACAGTGCAGAGTTAGGTTTCCTGTTACGCGATTGTAGTGGAGTTATCGTAGATGCTACGCGAAGCCTGTATCCAACGTCGTACCTCTTCCCTCGGCCGTGTTGAATCCCGCGGTGTAGCTCTTCAGTGCCAGGCCTGTATTGGCGGGAATCTGTGTGTGTGCTCCATCGGTACAATGTGGAATTGAGGACGTTTTTGGGCCCGTAACTTCTGACACCATGTAATGACCAGGCGGAGAGTTTGGGGAAGTGTAGATATTGGCATTGCGGATGGACTGACGAAGTATCGAAGAGAGAAAATATATGGTGATCACCGGTAATCGAACCCGGATTATTCAGGTACTAAGTAAGAGCGCTAACCACTGCGCTAATGTCACCTATATATTTCTCTCATTCGAATCGTCTTCTTATATGCAATGTAGTGCCGACACAAAAAATTTGAACTACACAACAAATTATGACGAAACTATGTACCTGTTATTGCTGAACAGTACTGATTTCGTATATAAAACTTCTTATGTCTGACATTAAATATGTATTTAATTTGGATCTACAAAAATAAAGGGTGCAATGACTCTACGAGAATGTAATGCAAAGTTCTGCTTTGCAGCTTTATTTAAATAAACCGTAATTTTTCAATATAAATATATTATAATTCAATATTCTTATAATATTTATCTATCTATAATGAAATAACATAAATTTTTAAGTAAAATTTGTAATCTTTAAAAATTTGAACTACATAACAAATTGTGACGAAACTATGTACCTGTTATTACTGAACAGTACTGATTTTGTATATAAAATTTGTATTCCCTATCTTATGTTTTGCAAAAGGTAATGCGATAATATAATTTATTCTAAAATTTCAAATTATAAGAAATTTGAACCACTTTGTGACCAAACTATAGGCAGAATAGTACTGATTTTATGTATTTAATTTGTATTTGCTATCTCACATTTTGAAATAAAGCGGTAACATAATGTTGAGAATATCGAAGGACATGAATCCTAAATATATTCGTATCGCGACGGTTACGACGCGTCCGCTCGTCTTCTTTTTTCGAATATACTCAAATGGGGCTCAGTATCAAGCTGTCGCTCGTGGTCGTAAGACGTATCCGCTCTCTATATGTAAAATTAATATAATAAAGTATCTGGTAAATGTATGTCGAGTTATATTAATTTTCCTGCGTAACCTTAACACATAATTTATTTAAATAAAATTTAAAATCACATCATTTTTCAAAAAGTTAAAATTCTAAGAAATTTGAACCACATTGCAGATTATGACGAAACGATGTACTAATCATCGTTGAATAGTACCAATTTCATGTATAAAATTTTAGTTCGTTGTCTTATGTCTTGCTAAAGTTAGATCAAAAACGTGAATTTTTCTAACATTTCAAGACTCTATAAAATCCGAACTACTTTTACGATTTCGGTCAAATTCAATACTAAGCATCATTAAGATTATCCGCATTTATGAAAAATTATTTAGCAAAATATCGTCACTTTTACGAAAGCTAGAGTGCGCACGTCCTTTTTTTGAAAAGTTAAAAAATCTATAAAATTAACATTTCTGCATACGTTTCTTAAAATATTGAAATAGTCAAAGATGGGCTGCTGCTTCACTTGTGTGCAAAATTTCAGCTCAATCGAATGAACGGTTCATGAGTTATAGGTGATTGAAATTTCGAAGCCTTGCACACACACACATACGTACGGGCATTTTTTCTAAACGATTTTTCTCGATGATTTGGATCATTCTGAGTGTCTTGACATGAAAATCTCGAAAAACGAAATTTTCATGAAAACAAGGCTTCTTCTATGAGGGAGGAAAATAAATCACATACCCTTAAAATGGACTTGTCTGATAATAGTCTACTTGTATACCAAATTTAAGAAAAACGATACTTGAAAACCTTAGAAAAATAATTGGTGAGTGGAAAAAAATGTATAAAAAAATTCAAGATCACATAAAATCTGAACTTTTTAACGGATTCATGTCTGATTCAATCCCAAGCGTCGTTCAAAATACGTGTGGTTCAAAATGCTCTCCATTGACTTTACAAAACGTAAGAAGAATTTATAAGTTTGTTACATTTAGTAATAAAATAACGAATGAGAAACACAAAAACAGGTGGGAAATAAAACTTCAAACTTTCTTCAATTTTTATTCCATCACATATTAACATTTCGTTTATACACAGTTAAAAATATTTTGAAAATTAATATATGTATTGGAAGTTCATTTTCAGATACGGTATATTAAATTTTATTTAATCAATTTTAGGTAAACAGATATTTTATTTTACTTTTCTAAAAAAACGGTGTTTGTATTAACCATATGTGTAATAGTGGTTTTCCATTTACATATTACATACAAAACTAATAAAAATTAAAAATCCTTTACTTATTTCCCTTCTGTTGGGCATTAAAAAAACCTCAAATATTAGGGAAATAAAATTTTTATAAAAATGAAAAATTGTATATAATATACGTTCAAAATTAATAAAAATTAAAAATACTTTACTGACTTTCCTTCTGCTGGGTATTTAGAAAATCTCAAATATTATGGATATAAAATTTTTATAAAAATTTTATTTAATATACAGATAAAATTCAAATAATTATATTATTAACACAACTTTTATAAAATATTTAGTATACTGTTGAGACAGTAAGTCAAAATTGAATTGGCCACCTCGACGTCGCGCGAGACCTGCGACATGGCGCTGATGTGACGGAGCGTTGCTCAAAGCGCGTGTGTACGACGAACGATTGCGGCGCCCTCGATCCTTGCCGCGAGGACAGCAACGACGCGAGAATTGTCATTCGTCTCGTATAAGTCATAAGGGCAATCCGCTCGTTCCTCGTCCGTAACGGACCAAAATTATAAAAGACGTTGTTGTAGTTAGTTAATACGTTTATTAGCTTTTAGCTATAATGCGCTTCGCGCTACAATTTTGATTCATTTTTCTTAATCTATCTTAATTTTAGTTACATAATTTCTACATATTCACTCCGCTCCATGTCTCTTTCACATCTTTTTCACTTTTCCCATTCACACACATACATCATTTAATAAACTCTCCTTCACACCTTATTTCTACATTACATTCTCTTATATTTCCTACGCACCTCCTTTCCTCGATTTTGTCACATATTACGCCAATGCTCGTTTTAATTCTGGTAATTATCTTATATTTTTAATTTCTGTTGGCACATTGTTATATAATTTCAAACCGTCGTAATACAGATCTCTCTGTCCTTTCGTCGTTTTTCTGAAATCTACTCTTATGTGGTCGGCCTGCCGCGTTCTCATCCCGCTCCTATCTCCTATAATCTTTATTTTTCTATTACTCTCATCTTTTAATTTGTCTGCTTCGATGAGTTTATGTATAAATAGTATCACATTATATTCAAGCCTTTCAGTTATATTCATAAATTGTAGTGCTTCTAGCATGTCATTTATTCTCGTTTCTTTATTGCACTGTAATATTACACGCATAGCTCGATTTTGTGATTTCTGCAATATTTCTAAGTCCGTTTTTTTCATGTTTATCATTACAGTGCTACAATATTCCAAATGCGGTGCAACAATTGTTTTGTAGACAGTACATCGTGTCATCGGTGACAGAAATTTTCAAAATCTGTTTAAAAAGCTGATTTTCTTTCCTACTTTAGTTACAATAAATTCCGTATATGCAGTAAAGTTTAGATTTTGATCAATTATTATGCCTAAGTATTTCATTTCTAAGACTTTTTCCAGAATTCCGCCATCTCTACTTACTAGTCGTAAATGATCACCTCTGATTTGTCCCTGGATCTTAATAACCATGCATTTGGTTTTTTTCGAATTCATTTTCAGTTTATTTTTGCATAACCATGTTTCTGTTTCGTTTAATTTGCTATTTAATTTCCTATTTAACTCGTCCGAACTGTTACCTACTGTGTAAATGATCATATCATCGGCAAATAGCACAATGTTACAGTCATCTTTAAAAATATCTACTATGTCATTTATGTACAGTATAAATAATTACGGTCCTAAAACGGACGTCTATAATAATCGAAACAAAGTATTGTTGTACGCCAGGAAAACACTGTACCTCCAATAGACCAATTAGACGTCGTTGTAATCGAAGAGGATAGACCACGATACTAAAAGGACAAATATTGGTCTATCAAAGGAATTATTATAAAATTACAAGGAATAAAGAACAAACTGTAAGTAGACACACACTAAATGCCTTTTACTTCTGCAATTCACGGGTCTCTCAGATCGAACCTTTCCTTAAAATCGCTATCTTATTGTCGTGGACTTGAACGTGCATAATTGTTCTATCGGTTTGTTAAACCGATTGGCGCCCAACGTTTATAAAACTTTAATCAAATTATTGTGAGCCTTGACAGCTTTGACCCGGGCCGCGTCAAGTGTAAACCTCAACGCGTATAGATCTACAAAAATAACTTAATTTCCTAAAATAATATCGCGTAGAAAAGAGGTGGTCTCATTTGGCGCCGAACGTGGGGCCGTCTGGGAAAATTGTAATTGAAATAAATGAAAATATAATCGAATATTTAAAAGAAAAAAATTTAAGAATAAATCTCACGATCAAGACCCATCGACCAAATCTTTCTTATAAGCAGCGTTGTAGTCATCAACAGTCGCGACCGAGCGGTCACGCATGTAAACACTGCCGCTCGAGCGACATAAAGTAAACAAACAGCCGGCGAAGCCGAGTCGAAACTATCCTTATATAAACTCTATTACTATATGAAATATTATATCGAAATAATATAACGAGACGAATCACTAAGAAAATAATCAAAAGAAAAATAGGAACGAACGAGACAAAGCTGCTTAACAAATAACAATTAACATTTAATAATGCTTGAACATTAAAAATTAACATTCTCTATTACTGTACTGTCGCTTAATTTCTGAATGTTATTTATTAAAAATTGTAAATATAATTATTGTTAAATTATTAAATAGTTCGGCTTAATAGTTGGCAAACTTGTCCCTGCTATCTAATAGGTCGATCGTATCGTCCAATAAAATGAATGGAACTGTTCGAGTAGATGCGAGTAGAAGGCGATCCTGTACTATGCGACTCGGGCGATAAACATTGAATTTCGACGGACAAGGGTCTCGCCCACCGTCGACAAAACAAAATAATAGACTGTTCAATTTGGTCAAAGCAGGTAGAAGGTTAACTCGGTTCTGTGCCATGCTTCCCAAATTGATCCAACCATCGTATATTTAGATCTTTCTCTGATATGCGAAAATGAAACAAAATATTAATCTGTTCGATTTGGTCAAAGCGGGTAGAAGGTCAACTCGGTTCTGTGCCATGCTTCCCAAATTGATCCAAAAATCGCATATTTAGATCTTGCTCTGATATGCGAAAGTAAAAGAAAAATTTACTTTTGTCGATATGCCAAAACAAATGATGAATACGAAATTATTTGTTGTTTGGCAATCGCGTACTTAGATCTTGCTCTGATACGTGAATATAAAAAGGATTATTCAGGTTCCGCGTGTTTGGATCTGGCTCTGATGCGCGAGAATCAAAGAAAAACTTACTTTTGTTGTTACGATAAACTAAACAATAAATAAAGAAATTATATTTCTGTTACTTGAGTTTCGCGTATATAGATCTTGCTCTTGTACGCGAAAACAAAAGGAAATTTAAATAGAGAAATGATATGATTGTTACTGAGTTTCGTGTATATAGACCTTGCTCTTATACACGAAAATAGAAAAATTTACTTTTGTCGTTACGACAAATCAAATAAAATTAAAGATTTACATTTTGTACTTGGATTGGAATTATTGGATTTGGACTTTGGCACGACATTGGTAATTGATTAAATTAAAATGACCCCGATACAACATTCGCCGACTAGGCGACCACCTAATAAAAATCAGGTGAGAGACACGACACAGACGTCACGTGACGACCCAAGTGTGATCGCCGCGACGTCTAACAATTCAAATGTATTAGGTCAAAATAGAAGTCATTCACAAGGGGATGTTTCTCAGACTTTGAACACCGTAGGAAACAGACAAATGTCGATCGGTAGAGGTAGAGGTAGTAGGACGCCGACACCGGAACTGCCACAAATCGGTAACTCACTCACAGCTTTCACAGAACGTGTTGACAATTTAGAACAACAATCGAATTTTCAATATACGACCGTCGGAAATCGGTTAGGTCAACTCGAAGGCGCGTTGGGGTCGGTCAGAGAAACAATCGAAATTCTTACATCCCGATTTGACGAACTATTAACATTGCATCGAGAAACGCGAGATAGCGCGCGGCCGAATAACACCTCGAATCATCGACAGATTGATAGAGTAGGAGGCGCGAACGGCTACGAGCCGGAGGGGTCTAGTGACGAACAACTTCATTTTCCTTCTAACGATTCAGGTCTGACCTCTCGACGTAAAAGAATATCACCACGTAACGTTGACGCGAATTTGACTCGAGCATTCGTTCATTATCAGCCGAATAGTAACGCGAACGATTTGACAACCGATAACTCTGCGCGAATGGTTCGGTTCAAAGACAACCCGGTTGGGAGGGGTCGAGACACAGCGCAACCTCAAAATTCACCAGTAATCGGTAATCCAATTAACACGTCACAACAGAGAACAGATTCGTCGTCATTACGATTAATTAAAGTCACAATAGGAAAGCCATTGGCTGACGGTAGTATGCAGGACGAAGAAATCTTCGTGACAGAACAGAAGTATAAGCAAATGTTGCAGGGTGTCGGTGGACACACGGCAACAATTCCCGTAATAAACAATCATACTTCGAATCTGTTGTCTGAAGAACCCTTATCACTCCGCGGTCAATCAATTAGATCAATAACGCCTGGCACCTTGTCGTATCATGCGAGTGATTTTAGTGACGACGAAAGGGCGGGTACCCGTGCCAATACGGGAGGAAGTTCTATGATTGGTAATGCAGAGCGGGAGTCGATCCAGATAGGTCGAATAATAAACTCTTGGAAAATCAGCTTTCCGAAAACTGAAAGAGATCCCGATCAGTTTTTACTGTTGTTAAAAGACTACTTAGGTCAAAGTGGAATAAAAAGAGATCTATTTGTTCCATTCCTCTCAAAGATTTTCGAAGGCCCGTATAGAGCGTGGTATTTAGTAAATAAACCATCCTGGCGTACCTGGAAAGATTTTACAACAGCTTTTCGTTGCGATTGGGGGGTTAGAAAAACAGACCCTGATCTTCTTGCAGAGGTACAAAATATGAAATTAGAAAAAGACGAGACTTTGACTGAATATGCTTGTCGTGCCCGTTTTATATATGAAAGAATGTCACAACCTCCAGAATTTCGTACTCAGTTAAAGCAGATTTTGACCAGATTTGGCTCGCGCTTTTCAAGTGAGATCTTGAATCTCCATCATCGCGATTATCATGAACTTTTTAACTACTTGAACGAACGACAATATCAATGTCGAAGATCAGGTGAATTCGCTTCAAATCCCGCTAAAGTTAAAACAACTGATCTTCGACAAGTACGAGACAAATCTGAGTCGTCAGATACGGTGAATTGAAATCCAGTTCTGCTATTGATGAGGAGAGTGAGCAAATCACTGACTTAAAAGCTTTCCAAAATAAATCGGATAAAACTCGAAAATCATTTCCACAAAACTCTAAGCCTCTAAATCAATAACGGTTGGAGCGAAATTTACAACGGTTCGATAAAACGGGCAGTCCAGCCAAATCTGAGTCGACTTCTAGCGAGCTCACGAGATTCAGCCAGTTTAGACCGTTTGATATCGCGAAGGCGTTTTGTTATAACTGTGGTCAATATGGGCATATGACACGCTCTTGTACTGCTGAAAGGCAGGTCGTTCATCTTGTCGTAAAATTAGTCACCAGAGTAAGGATTGCCCGATCGTCCAGGGAAACGAGTAACGCCCTCAGTCGCTAAACCACAAGAGACTGAACAACGGGGCGAAAACGTGGAAAATAAAATTACAATCAATTCAGCTCCACTCGAACCGCGGGCAAATGTTAATATAGATCAAGTAAAAGTCTTTGGCACACAACTCGCAGTCGAGGATAGTCCAAAATTAGACCTAATTTCGGAATTATTAGAATCAGGAGTGTCGGACAGTGAAGTCGAAATTGTCGAGCAAACGGGAAACCAAAGTATGTTGTGTACGATTGAGTCGAAAGAATTAAGACAGCAAAATCTCGCGAAACCTTTACTGCCGCTTGCATCAAATATTCATAAACTAGTGAAACGTCGAATTTATCGAGACGGAAATGTGAGAGAACCGAGCAAGGTTATACGAATCCCTGTAGAAATCTTAATTTCCGGTGTAAAAATCAAAGGGATAATCGATAGCGGTAGCGAACGGTCGTATTTAGACGAGACAATCTATGAGCGCGTTAAAGACTTTCAACTCCAAAATCTGACACCTGACTCGACAACGACGAACGGCGTACGACTTGGCAACAAGACGCTAGTCAAAACAAAGGGAGGAACCAGTTTCGTAATCGATAATGCCAAATTTATCTGGAGATTTAATACTTGGCATGGACTTTTGGTTAGCATTTAAAGTAACAGTAGATCCTTTTGAACGAAATTGGACGCTAGCTGACAGTAACCATACGTACCCACTCTCACATCGATTCATTATTCCAACGGAATTACGGGTACTTGATCTTCATCAAAGTAATAAACTCGCTCAGTTTTTAGATGAGGAATTCAAGAAGTTTGACCTAGAGTCAACTGGTAGAACAGATCTCATACAGCACGAGATCGAGCTAGAAGATCCGACACCTCATCGACAAAAACCGTACCGACGAAGCGAGATAGTTCGGCAATTTATCAACGAGGAAACAGATCGGCTTTTCGAGAAAGGTTATGTGACTTGGAGCAATAGCGAATGGGCTTGCTCACCGGTAGTCGCTCCGAAGGCTAACGGAGGACTCAGGTTCTGCGTTAACTATCAACCGGTAAATAAGCAAACCAAGAAGCCTGCTTATCCACTCCACAATATGCGGTCCATTCTGTCGCAACTACATCACGCGAAAATTATTTCCACCTTGGACATGAGTGAAGCTTTTCACCAAATTCCGATGGAAAAGGCCAGTCAAAAGTACACTGCATTTGCGGGGAAGGAAAGGGTCTATTAGAATGGTTACGTATGCCGTACGGTTTAACAGGCGCGCCGTCCACCTTTCAACGTCTGATGGACATATTAAAGCGGCGAGTAAAAGATCTAATTATCAAACGAAACTTGCCACACAAGTGGGCAGATCAGGTGTTCACCTACCTAGATGACTGGATCATTACTAGTCAAGATCTAGACAAGCACATCGCCTTGCTTGGATTAGTTTTCGAAGTGTTCAGAGAGGCAAAATTAATTGTCAACCGAGAAAAGAGTAGCTTCGCTTGCAGGGAGGTCGAATTTCTTGGTTATATTATAGATGAATCCGGTATGCGTCCTAATCCTGAAAAAATCCAACCAATCATTGACTTTCGAGTACCGAAAGACCGAACTCAGTTACGGCAATTCAATGGCTTGGTTAACTGGTACCATAGGCATTTGAAAAATGTCGCGAAAATCCAAGGGCCATTGAATAATTAACCAGCCCTAAGGTACTATGGAAGTGGACGGATATCGAGCAAAAGTCTTTCGACGAGGTCAAGGAGGCTCTTGCTAACGCACCAAGGTTATATGTTCCGATACCTGGACAGCCGTTTGTTCTATACACAGACGCGAGCGATTTTGGTTTGGGTGCGATTCTCGTCCAAACAAATCCAGAGACGGGAACCGAAAACTTGATCGAAGTCTTAAGTCGACCATTAAGGGGAGCGGAACTTCATTATACGACCACCCAGAAAGAGTGTCTCGCTGTAGTTTGGTCAGTGGAGAAACTACGGTGTTATCTCGAAGGTGTTCCATTCAAGGTCATTACCGTCCACCAGTCACTTCAATGGCTACATCATCTAAAAAATCCAGTGGGTCGATTAGCGAGATGGGCGAATTATCTATACCAACATGACGTGACTGTGGAACACAAACGCGGAACGTTGAACGAAGCGCCCGATGCACTCTCGCGCATGCATGACGTTGACGTAGATCCATTCGGTTGGGAAAGGTTAGTCGAGGAGACGGTGCGTAACAGGACACACTTAACAACAATTTGTGACCAAGATTGGTATGATACCAAGTTAAAATTAGTAACACAGCAACCGAGTCGTTTCCCCGAGTGGAAAGTTGACGAGAACGAATTGTTTTACTATCGTCCCGATTATGAGAAGGCCTTAATAGACGATGGAAATCCTTGGAAAAAAGTTATAAAGCCAGACGACATACTGACTGTAATACGCGACAATCACGACGCCCCTCAGGCAGGCCATTTGGGTAAAGACAAGACTCTAGACCGAATAAGACAGAAATTCTACTGGCCAGGGATGACTTTAGATATAAAATCTTACGTCGAAGATTGTGAGGTGTGTCTCAAGGTCAAATACAACCAGAATCCGGTTAAAGGTCCATTAACCACTAGGCCACTACTGCAGCCGAGGGCGCAAATTTCGGTCGTCACAGTAGTATCACAAATACGTTCAAAAAGGGGTAATTCAAACGTCGTCGTTGTCCAAGACTTGTATACAAAATATATCGAACTATATCCGATTAGACAAAGAACGGGAAAGAAGGAAGTTAGAACCTTAGACGCAGTTTTTGACCGTTGGGGAACTCCGAAATAAATTATCACCGATAATGGGCTCGAATATGTAAATAAGGATGTAAAATCATTTCTTCAGGCCCGAGGGGTAGAACATATTACAACACCCTTGGCGCATCCCCAAGCAAACCCTGTTGAGTGGGTCAATAGAACAATCAAACCGATGATAGCTGCGTTTATCACAGACAAGCATAGTGAGTGGGACGAAAATCTAGCTAAGTTTCAGTTCGCATACAACACGGTACCGCACACCGGTATAAGAGTATCACCGTTTTTCCTTAATCACGGGCGCGAAGCTATAGCAAGACATATTAACGTTAGCTCGCGAAATAATGATCAGACACAACTAGACGACGCGGCGAGACACTGGGTCGAAAGGTTGAAAAAAAATAGACGAATTCTGACACAAGGTCGAAATCCATTTGTCAAAATATTCCAAGTAACGTCTTGCCAAGGCAAATGAAGGTAGAACATTATCAGTCGATGTTAACGTTGGAACCGAAGTCTGGTATCCGAACAAAAAACTCAGTAACAAGGCCGATGGCTATTCATCAAAATTTGCACATCGATATGTGGGTCCGGCCTTTGTCAAACGTAAATTAGGGCCTATGATTGTCGAATTAGCAACTAAGGACGGTACGATCGTAGGAAAATATTATTTAACCGATTTAAAGATACCACGGCGCAGTTTACGTTCCACAGCATCGAACACCTACAACGACGACAAGGATCAAGACGACCACAGCCATAGAGGATCAACTAAAGCATCTTGAACCAGAGAAACTTGATCTTTTGGCCAGGGTCATGGAATTGGAAGACCAGCTGGAACGTCAATCCAGCCTTCACAGTTCCACAGAGAGTTTGACCAGCGAAGTACATTCCACCGAAGACGCTGCTGCCATCGATTCTGAAGGAGAATTTCTGGCTACGCTCTTTGATAGACCGTTGACAGAGCTACACAACAAGGCCCAAACAGCTCAGGTCAACACCGAAGTCGCTAAGGCTCTAAAAGAAATCTCGGACCTTCCGCCACCTGAACTGCCATCGGCAAAGTACAGCGTCATTACCCCAGCGGAGGTCAGCAAGGAAAACAGAAGTCGTTTCCGTCTCAGCCATCTCACCGGCCCATCGTTGACCAGCACCTCTGTCGAGTCGAGCCTTGATCTAAGTGGTGATATGCTTGCCCCCTCAGTTAAAGTCGGTCCACTTCCACTGAGTATGATGCCGCCGATGAACGAGGTCCGCGAAGAACTCGGCGTTAGACCTTCAACTGATGCTGCGAGTGGCAAAACGCCTCTTTATTACGCTGACTGTCGCATATTGTCGCAGGAGCTCCTCAAAGGCGTCGTCACCAAAAGAGCTGAACACTTGGTCAAAAAGATCGAGTCCAAAAAGGTTGACCAAGGAACACAAACCTTCATTACTCATATCAGCAAGCAATACTCGGCTGACTGCGTCAATTGCAAGTCGAGAGAACATGGCTTCAAGGCTTGCAAGTTGCCATACAGGCCAGGCTTTTGCAAAATCTGCGGAGCCGAGGGTTTTGATGAGATGGATTGTATCTACCCACATGGAGTCGAATATGAAATGGCTCTTGGACGGTGCCCTGGATGTGGAAGAGACCTCAGCCTGTACTGCCCAGAGTGCCCAGACTGCAATATTCGGTATGAGGGCCTTGTCGACTGGTTGCGCCTAAACTATACCACCTGGCCAGCCTGGATGATTCCGGAAGACCACCGCTATATGGTGAACGAAGGGGAAGGAATCCTCAACCGAAGGAATAAGGCCAAGTTCAATAACCCGAACGATCGACCTAACCAGCTGCGCGCCTTTCTGGTCAGACAAAATGCTCTACAATCTGCACTGCCAACTCACCCAGCAGCCAAAGACGTGGTCCAGCTGCTGTCCGAAGAAAAACGTCGACGAGCTATTCGAGCAAGTTTTCCGCGAACGTCCAGAACTGAACGACGGCGAGACCGTGAAGGTCGTGACGGCAACACCCTTCAAGAAATAGTCATCGGTCAACAAGCCACACATGCCAAAACACAACATGGGAAACCACCGTGCTCCAGACAATCGACAATTTTATTTTATTTTCCGTTTTGCAACTCTCAACAGGAGAGAAAGAAAAGAGTTTTGTTTCCTTATTTTGTTTTCCGAAGGAGCTACGAGTGTTTTGACCTATTGTTAATTAGACTTTATGTTATAACATTTAAGCAGATTTTCTATGTAACTTAGATCAATTATATCGTGTTGATCTTAAAACTTACAAAGATCTAACTTGTGTTATGTTTTTATTGGATTGCGGAAGTAATGTTGCCTAATTTTCTATGGGCAAATGTATTTGGGTGATTGTGTGTTTACAGATAAACCAGGCAAAAGTCATCCAGTCTCAATCGACGTCAAGGTTCGAAGGGGGAGGATTGAGACAGTAAGTTAAAATTGAATTGGCCACCTCGACGTCGCGCGAGACCTGCGACATGGCGCTGATGTGACGGAGCGTTGCTCAAGGCGCGTGCGTACGACGAACGATTGCGGCGCCCTCGATCCTTGCGGCGAGGACGGCAACGACGCGAGAATTGTCATTCGTCTCGTATAAGTCATAAGGGCAGTCCGCTCGTTCCTCATCCGTAACGGACCAAAATTATAAAAGACGTTGTTGTACGTCTATAATAATCGAAACAAAGTATTGTTGTACGCCAGGAAAACACTGTACCTCCAATAGACCAATTAGACGTCGTTGTAATCGAAGAGGATAGACCACGATACTAAAAGGACAAATATTGGTCTATCAAAGGAATTATTATAAAATTATAAGGAATAAAGAACAAACTGTAAGTAGACACACAATACTAAATGCCTTTTACTTCTGCAATTCACGGGTCTCTCAGATCGAACCTTTCCTTAAAATCGCTATCTTATTGTCGTGGACTTGAACGTGCATAATTGTTTTATCGGTTTGTTAAACCGATTGGCGCCCAACGTTTATAAAACTTTAATCAAATTATTGTGAGCCTTGACAGATTTGACCCGGGCCGCGTCAAGTGTAAACCTCAACGCGTATAGATCTACAAAAATAACTTAATTTCCTAAAACAATATCGCGTAGAAAAGAGGTGCTCACTGTATATTAATCAATATTTATATATTAAATTTAATATACGCGAATCCGCAGAAAAAACTTCCAATACTGAATGATAAATTTCATACAAAAATTTCTAACAGTGTAGGCATTAAATACCTCGCATGAGAAATTTACACTGAAAATTTGCTTGGTGTGTTAAGTCAGGTTGAATAATTCACTGATAATTATGCAACCATACATTAACGAAAAAAAAATCGTCTGTAATTTTCATCAAGCGCATATCCGCGTATGTCGCTATTCAACGAGAATTTCCTTCGACGGATGTCTTCTACGTAAGTAGCCTTAGAAAAGTAATGTACATCACTGTGGCGCATTGCGTGAGCAGAGCACCGAACATAAATTAGGCGCGACCATCGAAAACGATAAAATACAAAAGTATTTTATTCACGAGCCTCGATACGTGCTATATCCAAATGGATTCAATAGCAGTGGCAGATGATAATGCTCCTGGGAATTCTTGATGTCGAAGATTATCTCGACTATTGGATACAAGGCCGGTGTCGTCGTGGTGAGAAAATACTTCTCTACTTCAAAACGAATCTTGTAGCATCAACGGTGAAATCCGGACTTCCGATTGAAAGAAGATCTGCACAGCGCCCGTTTCCAGTAGTCTCACTGAAATTTATTTATTTATTTATTTATTTATTTATTAAACAAGGATGACTCAATTGCAAATTAATAATAGCCTATTTTATAATCACGAAATTATTAATTCTCAAAACAGTTGCAAAGTCAAACTTTCCATATTACTTCCGTATTTTTCTTCTTCTAGAAAGTATGGTAACCAAATTTGACTTCTTCATTAAATATACTTATAAAGAAAGTTAACTGCACTTACAAAGAAATAATTGGCAAAATATCGTAAATTTTATGTTTTGGTATTTCATGATTATATTGTGGCTTGGACCGTTTATACAATGGTAAGGGATTAGCGGTGAGGGTTTATGACCGCTCGAGAATGCGATCACCTGTCGTTCGGGAAAAGAGTTGGCGCACCAATTGTACTTACGGTCGGTTATAAGAAAAGTCTCAACGCCACGATTTATTATGAAAATACAATGAACTTAATATCCGAACGGTCAAAACAAGCCATATAAATCCTGTTCTACAAAATATTACAGACAAATACATGCGTATTTTTCTATGAGGTCTTCGAGCTGTTTATTGCAACTTGCCTATTATTCAGTGAGATCCATTGGCCATTCACCAGCTTGTGCAGACTCACTGGTAATCTACTGACTGGAAAACTCTTCGTGGGGTCCAAAACGTCAGTGGTAATCGGTGGCTTTTCCACGATCGCAACTGTGCCAAGCCAGATTTATTTTTTTTCCGAATATCTCAAGGCGATTTTTTCATTTTTTTATC
The DNA here is from genome assembly GCA_963970395.1 of Ephialtes manifestator. Lineage (NCBI taxonomy): Eukaryota > Metazoa > Arthropoda > Insecta > Hymenoptera > Ichneumonidae > Ephialtes > Ephialtes manifestator. The sequence continues at coordinate 8,997,075 of OZ019975.1, forward strand.
TTCAAAAATTGGTCATCATTTTTGTCATTTTTTGACCACTTTTACCGGCTCACCAGTTGGTGTAATAATTTTTTTATCCAAGGCAGATTTATTCGATTTCCGAATATCTCCGGACGATTTTTTCATTTTTTTTTTCAAACATTGGCCATCATTTCTGTCATTTTTTCGTTTGACCAGTTTTACTGGCTCACCGGTTGGTGCAACAATTTTTTGTCCAAGGCAGATTTATTCGTTTTACAAATATCTCCAGGCACTTTTTTTTCGATTTTCAAAAAAAGACAGCAATTTTTGTCAATTTTCGATGGTTCAACTGCTGATGGCCAGTTAGACCATTTCGTTTTTTCGAAAAATTGATGTTTTCCCTGGCAGATTTATTCCTTTGGCGAATATCTCCAAAAACATTTTTTAGTTTTTTTTCATCATTATTTTTAAAAATTGGCCGTCATTTTCCGAATTTTTCGCCGTTGGTCAGTTGTACCGTTTCCCGATTGCTGCAATTATTTTGTTTTTCAAAGCAGATGTTTGCGTTGAATCGGGCTCTCAGTATAATCTCAAAGGTCAGGGCGTAGATTTATTGCTGCTTCACTCTCTCTATGTTCTCTTGCTGCCACAATTTTCAGATAATGAGCTTAAACAGTTTTTGACGAATAAAGCAATGAAAAATAACGATCAGTATTGAATTTAAACGAAATACATAAAGCTGTTTAGATTTTATAGAATTTTGAATTTATGAAAATTTTTATTTTCGTACTTCTTTAATTTGTATTTAAAATAAGGATGAAAAGTAGATCTTTGCACATTGCTTCGTCAATAATTTTCATCTTTCGCAAAGCTTCCTCTATGAGGAAGCCAAAAATAAAATAAAGAAACTTCCTCATAGCGGCGGCGTTGGGAGATATGAAAATTAATGAGGCAGCAATCTGCAAAGTTCTACTTTGCATTCTTATTTTTACTGTTTTATTTAGGCCCGGGCAAAAATTATCTTTGCATTAGTGCAATACATTTCGCTTCACTAAAGTCCCATAAACAATTTGAATTATTTCTGCCAATACAGCGCGGACAAACTTCATTGTCACATAGTTTCCTGTGTCACACGGTTTCCGAAGTTCCCCTACAGATTTTCGAAAAATTGCATTATCTCTGTTTATTTAAGGTATGTAGCTGACGAGAATGGCAATAGAGCGAGCTTCATCTTTAGAACTGGTAAACTTGACGGTGGTAGTTCCCGACCGTCTGGCGGGGGCCACAAGCCGAGATTCACGCCTGGAGGTCCAGGCGCGACATCTTCGAGTGAAGGAAGTGGCGGTAGAGGTGGACGACCAGGCGGCGATGGTGGAGCTTCCGGCGGAAGTGCTGTACGTTCCAAGTGTTCCGGTGGCTGAGGAGGCCAAAATGGCGCTAGCAGTTATTTACCTCCTACTACGAAAGTCGACAGAAGTTATCTTCTATCGAATTAGAAATCCATCGGCTTATCAACTTAACGACTTAATCAATTCAATCATTATCACAATTGTGATCTCTGACTTACACTACCGCGTGAAACAAAACTGTTGTATAAAGTATAAATGAAGCTAAAGAAGAGGGAAACTTGAAATGTACGACAAAACAATGATTTGCAGAAAAAAAAGATGAAAAAGATGGAAAAGATGTGATGAAACAGATACGGCAAAAAGAAATGTTGGTTTTACAAAGATAACTAATTAATTATCAATTAGTGCGCTGTATACATTAGCATAAAATGCCTTACTATTTTGGAAAAACTATTGACAATATGTGAAAAAAATAAATTACTGATTATTTTTAATGATCTTATTGATAATCGATTAGTGATATATTTTTTCACTGGCACAAAAAGGCTGAAAGAAAATATTGTAACGAGAATTCGCATAGAGCTTTAATTAGGTACATTACTTCGCCCCTATAAATATACCGCTATAAATTTTGTATTAAAAAAACGTTTTTTTTTTCATTCTTTTATCATTCCCTCTTCTGTACTTGTCGCATTATTCACCCTAGGATTTCTCCGGAGACATGACTATAGGTACTTATATTATTAAGGGGAGGGAGTCAGGTCAAAATAATTAAATTTGTAAATTCAATATCATCCAAAATTCTCTTGCAGATAAAAATGATCAATGAACTGTATTGTTGGTACTGGATGAAAGGATTTTTTACTGCCATGTGACTTGCATATGCCTTTCCATATTATCTTAAGCAAAGGTCTTAGGTTTTCCACTCTGCGCGTGATTCAGACCAAACTGCTAGGCAGATTGGGCTAGTTGATATCTCATTTTCTTCTTCATAAAAAGATATACCGGCTAAATTTAGCAAAATATTTTTTTTTCATTCTGAAAGCAAAATTAATAACTGATTTAGAAAATAGCATAAAATTTATTTAGTAATATTTATGTCACTTGAAAAATATTACCTTTTATTAACTTTTGCTCCATTTAGCCGGTGTATCTCTTCATGAAGAAGAAAATGAGACGTCAACCAGCCCAATCTGCCTAGCAGTTTGGTCTGAATCACGCGCAGAATAGGTTTAAAACCAAGTTTCGGCAAATGGCATCTAAAGCTTACCACTCAAATAAAAATGTTTATGCTGTTTTCACCTTTGGGGCACCTTAGTACCTTTAATGAACAAAATAAAAATATTATTTGCAAGTCAGATTACAGAATATTATTAATAATGTTATTAATAAATGTTTTTTTTTACAAATAAATAAGTAAATAAATGCATAATTTGAAAAAAACCTGTAAATAATATGGGGATGATCACTTTTATTGACAATATCACTGAAAATTTATCCGGTGTTGACACATTCACAAATGTGCTGCACAAACATTAAATCATCACTTCATAACAAGTATACATATCTGATCCCTTCTGATGATTGTTGATTTTGTTTTAAACACTATTGATTGAAAAAAAAACCGTAAATGGCCAACGGAATCAAACTAATAACATAATATGAACGAAAAATAAAAACGTCAATTCGAGGTTATGCGTCTCGCATGTAGCAGAAGTAACTTCTCGGGGCAGTAACACGCTGCGCATGCGATACGTGCTAAGATATCACAGCGCATATCCTATTATTCGCGCGAATTCGAATATAATGTAATGTTACGTGTTGCGTTGAAGACATCACACTCTCATCGCGTCATTTGTATCGCGTTTCGCTAACTGGTTTAAAAAATGGTAAACAAATAAAAATTTATTTACAAATACGTAATAAATTTTTTATTATATAGAAAAAAGTTATTAAAAAACAGGTATATTGCAGAAATCGGCCATTTTTTCGGCTTCAGGTCTAAGATTTTGCAGGTTCAGAGGGTATACTTAACTAAACAAAACTGCCGAAGAGAAAAAAAAAAAAATATTTGATTTTTTTTTTCAAGACCCTTAATTATTTTGTGTGAACAAAAAATCGACCATAATGTCTGCATATAACAAAAATAAATAAATAAAATAATTTAAAATTCAAATATAATATTCTGGTAATTTTTACGACTTTTGAGAAAATTAAATATGAATGGTACTACGGTACCATTCATATTTAATTTAGCCATTTTTGCGAATTCCGGCTTATAACTTTACTAATAGATAGATTACATGGAAATGAATGTTTTCACAGAAAAAAAAATAATCGATTTTTTTAAATTTTTGACCTGACTCCCCCCCCTTAATGTGTCACAACACTCTTCAGATTCCTGACCTTCCTTGTCATGTCCGCTCATGAAATGTATGTTCATTTCGTAAAGATGATCGGCATGTATAAAGTCACCGACAGTCCAGCCCTTAGAGTTTACTCTCAAAGGTCAGAGCTCTTATTTATTCCTGCTCTTCTCTACTTTGGCTATTTTTTTCTTTCAACCAAGCTAAGTGATATCAACTCACTCACCGATCCTGCAGAGTCGCTGGAAAGTTCGAAAGGAACTACCTTCACAATAGGAATAAGTATAAGATTTTCTATAATTCTTTTCCGATATAAAATTAAATAAACAAAAAATTCTAACTCAATTCTTAACATTTTTCGAAAATTTATATTTATTTTATTTACTTTTGAAAATAGGTTTAATCAAAATATACGATAATACATTGAGACTTTAAAGTTACATTTCTAAGCAGGAGGAAATCATTGTTCTTCTACATATTTCTATTTATTTCGAGTTCGCTGGTGAAATAATCAACACAAAAATACAAAAAACTTTCAATAAAAAATAAGTTTATTTTTACTTACTACTAAACGATTTATACAAAATTTGGTATACACCACAAACATTTTTTTGGAACACGAAAAAAGTATTCTTTACATCATTATACATTTTCGCCTGATTTCATAATCCAGTACACACACATTTATTATCACATCAAATAGTTCAGTTTTCTTCTGTGTCGACATTAGCACCATGACTTAACAACAGTTTAGTCATCCTCACGTCCAGATTTACAATAGCATAAAATATCGGCATTCTCTGATTGTTGTCTTTGAAATTGACATTAACTCGATCACTTAACAATAATTTAACAATATCAAGATGACCATTGTTGGTTGCGGTGTGCAAAAGTGAGAAGCCATAAGTGTCGCCAGTTACTCTAGCATGTACAGGATGTTGCACCCTGTTGATACTCATGCCCCACTTCATGAAATCTTTTACAATCTTTAAATCTCCCATCTCGACAGCTGAATGCAACAAAGTTGGTAGCAACAAATCACAATTACTTCTGTCTAATGCTGTGAATATCCAACTTGAAATATTTTCAGCCACTGCCGCATATTCCATTGCAGCACCACTTACAGCATCGAGAAGAAACATCTTGTTGCTGTTTGTGTTGAAGCTAATATGAGACATAAGAACGTACGCAATTATCGTGTAATCTTCTGTATTACGCGCTAGTCGAAATGTCGTTTTGCTGTACTTGTTTTGATAGTCACTATTTGCTATTCTGGCTCCTGGAGCTAACAGCAATTTCCCCATACCATAATGGCGATATTTTAGCGCAAAATGAAGTGGTATGCAACAGGCAGTTTCTTGTAAAGTGCACTCGGAAAAGATGGAAGCTCCGTTGTTCAAAAGAGCTTCGGCAATTGTTACATTTCCACTCTTCGCAGCAATGTGAAGCGCAGTGAGGCCCCAATTCGATTCACAATCGACACGGGCATTGTTTTTCAAAAGTGTCTTCACGATTTCCGAATTTCCTTCCCTGACAGCATAATGAAGCGGTGTGTAGCCTGCATCAGTGATGTGAGTCGTAACTTTCGTACTTACGTCAGCTGCTCCTTGCAAAAGTTTCTGGACGGTGGTCGAACATCCTTTCAAGGAAGCAAGGTGAAGCTTCGTTAAGCCCTCGGCGTCCACAGCATTCACATCGGATTTGAGACTGTCACTCGAGGCGCAACGCTCACGACTCCCAAACCATGTTTGTATGAATGATGAAAACCTGGAAAAAGAATTGAAGTATTAAATAATTGAATTTTTTTCCACGATTTTAATATTCTATATTAGACTGACGAAAAAAAATGTTCTAATTAACACCCCATAGAGTTTAAGATATTCTATTTTGCGTAAACAGATATTTTTTTTTACTGTTACGGCACAGATCAGTTTTTCCCAAAAATTCACTCTAGGCAAAGGAGAGTGAGGCTCTCCCTGTTACGCTAGATTACAGGTGAATTTAAAGGGCGGATGGGTGTTTTGGGCCTTGTTTAGAGCCTACGCTCTCGGGCAAAACTCGAGAAAAGGCCTAAGGGTGTTTCTTCGACTTTGATAATAAATAAAAGAACTTGACTTACCGGTACTGCTGTAAAGCCGATGGGTAGATGTAAAAACGGTGGGCTGGTAGCTGGAAACAGTGGTGCAACGACGACGGTGACAGGAAACTACAGCGGGAACGGCAACAGGAGTCGGTTGTAGGGTGGTCGTTGAGTGCAGCAAATGAATTAATGCCACAACACTTTATAGATTTTTAAAACACTTTGATTTATTTAGGAAACAGAAACTGAGTTGAAACAAAAAAAAATGAACACTGAATTTTGCACTTTAAAATAATTAAAAATGAATAAAGACCGGGGAACGACGGACTCGAACTTTAACTCACGCGCGCTTACGACAGAATAGCAAAATCTGATTTCCACATAGGCTCGGGTAACCAGTGTGACTCTGAGCGGCGAATTGAACCTTATGCGCGAAAAAACTGTGGACCGCGACTAACTCGAAGCTTTAAGGGCTGCATCTTATATAGACAGTCAAAGATATACAAATGGTGACCCTTGGGAGGGGGCACACACTATGAGTTCATTCAGCCGTCCCCACCATGCCTTTTGTCTTAGAGCTAGCTCATTAACACTATGGTCTCAATATTAATAATTGACAATTATTAATTATGAATAAATTAAAACGATCTACGTTAAATGATGCCAATCTCATCTGCATAAATCTTCTGGATTTTCAAACTTAGCAATTTGTTAATGGACAATTAATATGTATTAAAAACTGTGACGTATTTTTCGTGAGCATAATCGGTAACAAATAAAATCAAATTTTTATTCGGGAACTGCATCACGATACGGTCACCTTCGGCCGTCCACTCTCGTTCGCGCATCCGCAAACCCGGTGGGCGCCAGTTAATTTTTATTTCACCGGTATTAACTAACCGGTATGCCCGAGGAATCGAGGTGATCAGGATCGATACCAATAAAATCGAAAGCCCGGAGCAAAAGCTAACGATCGAGAACGAAATCAAAGAAAACGGTAGCTTAGTTAATTTTTGGGGTCGCGTAAAATTAACAAACGCAACTGGATGCGCTTGCGAGAACGAACGGTTGCGGAAATGCACGGCCGCTCAGACTGCTAGGTTGTGGTAGAGAGGGTCGAGGTATCACCCAGTAAATAGCTTTCTTTTAGCGAGATCTCAAACAACGAGAACAACTTCAATATTCTTTAAACAAAAGTTCGAGAGCGAATACAATAAATTGTATTACGGAATTATATTACGAGAGCCCGCGTGAAGCGTCGAAATCGTTAACGGTAACGGCGAATTGCAAAGCAACGTGCGCGTATGCCAAACTCAACGGTAGCTGCACGAGTATTCGGAAGCACGAGATCGAAATAATCAATTAAATAATTAATTAATCGAGAACGACTCACCAGAAGGATTCCTGATAATCCCGAGTACCGGAACAAAATCCCAGAGGATTCACGGGAATCGTGAGTGCACTGGCTGCACTACACGATGAGCGAGAACAATCAATTGATTTTATTAAATAAAATCACCCGAGAACAGTCACTCTGAGCGCACGCGAATACGCGATACACTATACGGAGCGCGAGAACTACGCGAAAGACGCGCGCGCGAACGACAGAAAAACCGTCAATACGGGAGCGCTTAATTAGACCCGAGGCACCTCGGCGGTGTCCCGAGCCAGACTGATTGTCTCCAGCAATCATCGAAATCTCGTCATAATAATTACGAATCCCTCCCAAAATCCCTTACTCGAGAACTACTGCCCTCTCCCTCGAATCACCTCGTAACTATATCGGGAACGCAAATCATGCCGGTAACATTTTCGAAATCTATACGATCGCCTCCCTTAATGCTTCGCGCGAGAACGGGCCTAATCAGCACACTTATGCACTACACTGCAACAGGATGGTCCATCCTTTGCAAAAAACCAACAAAACTCCTCCCGTTCTCTAGCGCAATACATAATCTCAATAGGGCGCCGGATTTACACCGGTCTACAACTAATCGCAAGACTCGTTCGGTGACTCTTGTCTGCCGGGCTGCTCGTTTCTTTGAGCTCTCATCCTCGCGACAGATTTGAGTGCACCGATCTACCGAAACTTTACAACCACAATAACAAAACCTAAGAATTATAATTCTCAGTTAAAGCGAGAACGTAAATTCGAGGGAAAGCAGCTCGAAAACGCCGAAAAATAGCAAGTAACGATAACACAAGCCCTTGTGATCGTGATTTCCAAAAAATCACGTCACAAAACATTAAACAATAATTCATATACTTTCAAAGATAATGATTTCAATCTCGACATTCGGATTTGCTTTTGTAAATTAATGAACTTTATTTAAAGAATTTAATTCATTAATATAGAGAAATCCCGATCTTTGAAATAATTTAAATATCTAATTAACCATATCCTAAAGTAATGAAAAAAACCCTAAAGTTAGCCAATACCGATAATATACATATAATCATGTGAAATTATATATGTATAATATTGTGACGTATTTTTCGTGAGCATAATCGGTAACAAATAAAATCAAATTTTATTCGGTAACTACATCACGATACTGTCACCTTCGGCCGTCCACTCTCGTTCGCGCATCCGCAAACCCGGTGGGCGCCAGTTAATTTTTGTTTCACCGGTATTAACTAACCGGTATGCCCGAGGAATCGAGTTGATCCGGCTCGACTCCAACCAGATCGAAAGTTCGGAGCAAAAACTCACGATCGAGAACAAAATCAAAGAAGACGGTAGCTTAGTTAATTTTTGGGGTCGCGTAAAATTAACAAACGCAACTGGATGCGCTTGCGAGAACGAACGGTTGCGGAAATGCACGGCCGCTCAGACTGCTAGGTTGTGGTAGAGAGGGTCAAGGTATGACCCAGTAAATAGCTTTCTTAATACGAGATCTTTAATCGAAAATCTTCGATTAAATTAATTAAAATGCGAGAACAACTCACCCAAAATTATTGCTGCTAATTCCGGGGAACGATAACAAAATCCCAAAGGAATTACGAGAACATAGTGCACTCACGGCACTGAATAAAGTACTCGAACTTTAGTTTTATTCAATCGAATAAAACTCACGAAAACGAGAGCGCATAGCGTACGATGTACGCTGGCCACAGAGCGCGAGAATTACGCGAAAGATGCGCGCGCGAACGACAGAAAAACGGTCAACACGGGAGCGCTTAATTAGACCCGAGGCACCTCCGCGGTGTCCCGAGCCAGACTGATTGTCTCCAGCAATCATCGAAAACTCGTCATAATAATTATGAATCCCTCCCAAAATCCCTTACTCGAGAACTACTGCCCTTTCCGTCGAATCACCTCGTAATTATATCGGGAACGCAAATCATGCCGGTAACATTTTCGAAATCTATACAATCGCCTCCCTTAATGCTGAGCGCGAAAACGGGCCTGCTCAGCACACCTATGCACTATACTGCAACAGGATGCTCCATCCTTTACAAACAACCAACAAAACTCCACCCGTTCTCTAGCGCAATACATTATCTCAATAGGGCGCCGGATTTACACCGGTCTACAACTAATCGCAAGACTCGTTCGGTGACTCTTGTCTACCGGGCTGCTCGTTTCTTTGAGCTCTCATCCTCGCGACAGATTTGAGTGCACCGATCTACCGAAACTTTACAACAACAATAACAAAACCTAAGATTTACAATTCTTAGCTGAACCGAGAACGTAAATTCGAGGGAAAGCAGGTCCAAAACGCTGAAAAATAGCAAGTAACGATAACACAAGCCCTTGTGATCGTGATTTCCAAAAAATCACGTCACAATATATAGATATATATATGTATATTGTGACGAGGCGTTAGTACACGCTCGCATCAACGCGCTGGGCCTCGGGTGCTCGTGCACCGAGGCCTCACGAAAGCCGGCGTAGCAACCGAATCGTTCCTCGTCATGGTAAACTCGTAGCGTTATTCGAACGTTTGACTGCCGTGAATATTATATTACAGGATTCTCGGAATTAGAGCAAAGAGCCGGGAAGACGCTCGCGACGTCAGAGGATGGACGGAGAGAGACAGCGGAACAACGCGACGATCGACGAAGTCGATCGATGGCAGGCCGTGATCCCCACCCCGGACGTCCGAGGCACGCGTAACCCGGCATTGCGTGCGATAATTACCGAAATGATTTCAGTTAGCCCGGGAGCGTCCCACGAGAGACCCCGGAAGAGTTTTAAGTTAGCTTTTGAGAGTGAGTACCTCAAGTCAGCCTGGGAGTGTCCCACGAGAGACCCCAGAAGAGTTAGTAAGCTAGTGAGGAACCTCGAATAGGACCGTTAGCCGAAGTATCGAAAAAGAATAGAAAGAAGATTGCGCTCGAGCAGTACTCGCGCATCTTCGGTAGACTTTGTCACCGCGTCGAGCGTTGCAACGTGGGTCTGCGACCATTAGCGAACCGTGCGCGTGCCGACGGTAGAAGTAGTGATCGTAGGAATAATTGTCCGCGTGGAAGCCGCTACGCTAGAATTTTCGTGAGAAGCAGAAACTCGAGAGGACCGGCATCGTAGCGAGGATCGAGGCCAGAAGCGAAGGAAAAGGTACGCGCACGTGGTGCACCATTTGTATTATCCGCGTCTGTAGAATCATCCTCTGTTCTGTCGGTTTCCCCGAATATAGAAAAATAGTTTATTGAAAATTCGAAGCGTCGCGTGCGAGATAAATCCGCGAATCTTTGTTCGGACTCGAGTCACATTCTGTAATTAATTTGTTGCGTGATAATTCTATTATTGATGAATAAATTATTGTTTTGTTATTTGTGGAAAATAGAGCTCGCGTTCGCTCAATTAATTGTGCATTTGCCTCGAACTGCACCCCTTTCCAGCTAGCCGGTCAACCGGTGAAGAACTAAAGGAGAATAGTAAGTTTTCCTGGCTTTCGGGAAAATAAGAGCCTGGCGCCCAGCAAAAACAAGTAAATAGTGTGGAAAGTGCGGATATAATAAAAGTGCGTAAAATTCTGGGCGTCGTTATATTTGGTCGGCGCTCCTCGTGAAGTCGCCGAAATACTTCCACGAGGGGCACGTCACAATTTTTGGCGCCCAACGCGGGGCCGTGCATTAAATTTCGGACGTAATTCGGGTGAAATTAATTAATCGAACAGTGAAGTGAGAAATTCCCTTGTCTCGAAATATTTGGAATAAAATTCGTGCGCGTCGAATATCGCCGAGTCGAGTGAGAGTCTCACGAGTGCCCGCGTGTCAACAAGTGTTAGAAAAAGTTGTAAACACCTCGTGAAGGCGCTCGGTAGAGCCAGCTCGAAGCGCTCGAACGAGAAAGCACACGGAAAAAAATATTTCGTGTTGAATATTTCTCGATTCTCGACGAACGCGTGAGAATATCGAGATTGAAATGACTAAATTTTCGTGAAGTGTGTGTGCGAGCCTCGAGGGTCCGCGCGTAAACAACGAATCGTAAACATCGCGCGTCGACGCTCGGCCGAACCGGCTTGAAGCTCGAGAACAGTGTACGGTGGAAAAAAACTATTGCTCGAGTGAACAGTTTCGAATTCTAGAAAGTGAAATAGACATTAAGATGGCTGAAGGAGGTAATTCGGTGGAATCTACCCCGCACACGAGTGAAAACGAGGACGAGACGCGAGAGCGGATGCAGCGAGCGTCTGAGCGAACCGCGTGGGTGGACGCCGTCCCGAGAAGACACGTGATCAAGCTGTTAAGAGATTCGAACGCGAGTATAGAGGGAGAGGACGGCGACCATCGCGATCGGCTGCGACGATTAGAGCTTCGGGAGTGCGGGATTAGCGGAATTAAGTGGACTGCCGAAGATGACGTAATAGAAGTGAATGAATCTACGGCCTCCAGGCTCGCAATCATCGACGAAATGACAGTTCCGCGAGTGCGTGACACCCTCCGCGAGCTGTGGTTGAACCCCGATGGTGCTCCGTCTGTCGTGCAGAACCGACTTCGACAATTCGTGGTTGCTGTGTTTGGAAAGCTGAGTAGCTCGCGACCAGTGAGCCTATCTGATCTGTCTCGAGGTGCCAGCCCGGGGAAGCACGTGGAGATTGAAGCAAACCCGCCGAGTGACAGCAGGATTCCTCCAAACCAAACGAAAAGACGACTAATTCCGGCCGATTGGGACAGCGTCGCCGACCTGGATTTCCAGCACTTTAAAGAAAAGAGTGCGAACGTGACGCTGCGCCGAAGCGAGACCTCGCGAAGAGTCCGCAAGGACGTACCAGAGGAGACGCAAACTGGCACAGCTGATCGGCGGAAATCTATTGGTCAGAGATGCCAAGACGCTGGCACGCAGACAGACAGCGATCCCGATCCGAGGAGGAACAATAGGAAAACGAGGAAATATCGTAAATCAGTGAGTGAGGTGAGCTGTCGATCCCGTAATGCACCGAGGAGTCGAAGAAAGCACGAGCCGACCGAGGAATCACTCAGCGAAGCGACCGCGTCGGATGACAGCGAAACATCGATCGATACTCTATCAAGTAGTGCGAGTGAGACGGACGACACGTGGCACACAGTCGAGAGCCGCGGAGACCGTCGGAAACGACGGCGTGGCGAGCGCGCAGCACCGAGGCCTCAACGACGGAATCGAAGACCACGCCGCGTGCGCGACATTGGCGACATCGCGAGAAAATGGCGACTAACTTTCACGGGAGAAGACGACTTCGGCTGTGAGGGTTTTCTAGAGCAAATGCGAGAAAAAATTCTTGCCTCAGACATCCAGTACGAAGAGCGATTGCAAGTACTCCCAGAAGTGCTAAAAGGACGCGCCATCCAGTGGTATCGATCGAATCGAATATATTGGCGATCGTGGCGCGACTTTGTGAAAGATTTCCGTGCATGGTTCAGTTTGGATCGAGACCAACAAGGACTCAAGGAAGACATAAGGAAAAGGACACAAGGAGCTGATAAGTCCGCGAAAGATTATGCAATCTGCATTCAGGAATTGTACAACCGTTTGCGAAAGCGGAAGAGCGTGCGCCATCAGTTGGATCAGGCATACGCTGGCCTCCGTCCTGAGTACTGGGACCGAATTGATCGGAGCGATTTCCGATCATACGCAGAGTTCGTGAAGCAGATGACGTGGATCGAGCAGAGATGGGCCAGAGCAAAGGCGCGACGCCCTCCGCCGAGCCGCGAGGAGTCGATCGCGAAAGAGTTCGCGTGGGTCGGAAAATCCTCAGCAGGGACGAAAAATGGCTACACAACTAAACCGGCAGCGCGCACACAGTATAAAGCGCCTGCGCTGAGGATCGATGCAGTGGAAAGCGAGTCAGCTGATTCTGTGGATCCTGCAGCATCGAAAAAACGTCGACGACGAGCGAGACGCAAGAGTGGGGGCAATGAAGCGGCCGAAATCGAGCCAGCTACCGCACCACCAACGTACGCTCGAGCCGCCGCGCAGCAGCCACCAAGAGCCACCGCGCCGCCGCCAAACCGAAGCAACGTGCCGCAGCAGCCACCAGCGAGACAGCCGCCGAGTGAGGGAAGCAACGGTAACGCACGCATGCAAGCGGGCCGTACCGAACAGGCTGGAGAAAATGCCCAAGCCTTCCCTCGAGGCCCACAGAGCTTCTTCAGAAGACCCCCACCCTTTTGCTCAAATTGTGGTGAAGCGGGCCACTTCGGGAGAGATTGCAGAAATCCCCGAGTGCAATTGTGTACAGCATGCGGCCGCCGAGATGTCAACAGTGCGACATGCGGCTGTGCGTTGTCAAAAAACGCGAACCGGAACTGGCAACAGCGGGACAGCCAGCGAATCGAGTAGAAGAAGACCCGCAAGAAATGCGAAGAGAATTCAGCGTAGTACCTTTCCGAACCAATCCCCTCCCTAATTCCTTCCAGGGTGCAGTTCACGTCGAGAGCCCGATTGTAAATGACCGCGTAAATGTAAGCGCGAGGACGTCGAGCACTCCGGGTACTTCTTTTTCAGCACGAGTCGAGGAAGTCGAAACAGGTGAGTCTCCTTGCAGGTCGACTGGTATCTGGACGCTGGATCGGTATAGTTCGGACGAATCCGAGAATGAACTAGAAATTGAAAATGAAATTGTCGCGGTAGATGACGCGCTAGAGACCGGTAGAGATGTGGCCGCGACTCGCACGAATAACGTACGCGACGCCGCGCGCGAAGACCGGAAAAAAATAGAGCATCGTGAGAACGAGATCGCGATCGAGACAAGTCAGCCCGAGCACGCGAATTTCTTCGAATCGTTTCCCCCACCACCAGAGGAGTGGCAGCGCGAGACAGGACGAATTCGAATTTTCGTTGAGTTGCTTATCGGTGGGAAAGTAGTCGAGGCGTTGATAGACACGGGTGCTACTATTTCGGTTTTCGGTCGCGTGGGAGGAGAAATAGTACGCGATTTAAGCTTGCTGCACCGAGAATATCCACCGAGTCGAAACGACTATGTGACGATGGCTAACGGTACGCCCGAGCGAGTGATCGGAGAGGCATTATTCCCGATCGAGCTTGACGGCGTGCAAAAATGGTTTCCGTCAATAATCGTTAAAAATCTAAAATCGAATTGTTTATTAGGAATGGATTTTATTTACGTCTTTGGAGTTAACGTGCACGGCGGTCGTAGCACGTGGTCGTTGGAAGAGGTAGGGATAGAACACCCGATCGTACGCTCGAGCGACGAGCTCGCGACACTCGGTGTTTGTTTTGGTTTACAAGAGCTTGTCAGCACACAGCCGGATCGCTTAAAAGAGGTGCTCGCGGAGATAATACCGACCACGCCACAAGACTTCGAGATCGCGGTAACATTAACGCAGCATGTGATAGACGCGCCGAACGATAGAGCCGCGAAACAGCGAAGGTATCGGCGCTCTCCAAAATTCGCGAAGAAATCCGCCGGTCTGTACGAAGTCATAAGAGTCGTGTTGCCAAGCGTGGTAGAGTTGACCGATCCAGACGGCCGTCCTGCAGGGAGATGGCATGTGAAAGACCTGAAATTGGTGAGTAATGTGCCAACCCCGGAGCGCTTGACTGCTCAGTAGTGTTTGAGAAATAGTTTATAGCATGTTCGCGAAAATGATGCGTAACGAAAAAAAAAAAAAGAAAAAGACTGATTTAACTTTGAGTTGAAAAAAAAAGGAAAAGAACTGTTTAATTTTTTTTACTGATTCCAATGTTATTTTTTATTTTTTTATTGTGTTGCTCTGGAGACGCTCGAGAGGAGCGTAAAGAACTTTTCTATTAATGAGTAAGGACTAATGAGTTAAGATATTGTTTTATTTTTTTTGTATGACCCGCCGTCGCGTGCTGCCGACGTGAGGACACGCGGACACGCACGCGCGAGGAAAGCGAAAGAGAAACGAATTTGATTTTTGGTTTAGTTGGAAAAGAAACCGCACGAGACGAAGTCTCTGCGGAAGGAAATGTTTTTTTGTTGAGTGCCATTTTCTTAGTTTAATTTTGTACCGGCGTGGACCGCGACGGACGGCACGACCGAGGGAATTAGAATTGGATTTAACTTTTGTATTGGTGTTGGAAATTTCTTGAATATTTAATTACGGTGGAGGAAGTGCGAGACACGATTGAGGATCGATTCTGCAGCAAAGCCCGTTGCAAAGGTGTATCGGCGTGAGCCTACCTCGCGTTAGAGCGGGTAGTCTGGCCTAGTGGGGGGATGTGACGAGGCGTTAGTACACGCTCGCATCAACGCGCTGGGCCTAGGGTGCTCGTGCACCGAGGCCTCACGAAAGCCAGCGTAGCAACCGAATCGTTCCTCGTCATGGTAAACTCGTAGCGTTATTCGAACGTTTGACTGCCGTGAATATTATATTACAGGATTCTCGGAATTAGAGCAAAGAGCCGGGAAGACGCTCGCGACGTCAGAGGATGGAAGGAGAGAGACAGCGGAACAACGCGACGATCGACGAAGTCGATCGATGGCTGGCCGTGATCCCCACCCCGGACGTCCGAGGCATGCGTAACCCGGCATTGCGTGCGATAATTACCGAAAAGATTTCAGTTAGCCCGGGAGCGTCCTACGAGAGACCCCGGAAGAGTACCTCAGTTAGCCCGGGAGCGTCCCACGAGAGACCCCGGAAGAGTTTTAAGTTAGCTTTTGAGAGTGAGTACCTCAAGTTAGCCTGGGAGTGTCCCACGAGAGACCCCAGAAGAGTTAGTAAGCTAGTGAGGAACCTCGAATAGGACCGTTAGCCGAAGTATCGAAAAAGAATAGAAAGAAGATTGCGCTCGAGCAGTACTCGCGCATCTTCGGTAGACTTTGTCACCGCGTCGAGCGTTGCAACGTGGGTCCGCGACCATTAGCGAACCGTGCGCGTACCGAAGGTAGAAGTAGTGATCGTAGGAATAATTGTCAGCGTGGAAGCCGCTACGCTAGAATTTTCGTGAGAAGCAGAAACTCGAGAGGACCGGCATCGTAGCCAGGATCGAGGCCAGAAGCGAAGGAAAAGGTACGCGCACGTGATGCACCATTTGTATTATCCGCGTCTGTAGAATCATCCTCTGTTCTGTCGGCTTCCCCGAATATAGAAAAATAGTTTATTGAAAATTCGAAGCGTCGCGTGCGAGATAAATCCGCGAATCTTTGTTCGGACTCGAGTCACATTCTGTAATTAATTTGTTGCATGATAATTCTATTATTGATGAATAAATTATTGTTTTGTTATTTGTGGAAAATAGAGCTCACGTTCGCTTAATTAATTTTGCATTTGCCTCGAACTGCACCCCTTTCCAGCTAGCCGGTGTTACGTCCTGACGCAACTTCATTTTATTTTTTCTCTCTAGTAATTAAAATAAATAAAGGCGAGATCAATTTTTACAATATCGGTCGAGAACAAAATAAATTCTCGCGAATAATAATATCCGGTACGAATAGTTGATATAAACGGAGCGAAATTTTGCTGCATGGCCTAAAGTTCTCATTTACGAGGGCTATCTGTAATTGGGATGCGGTCCCGCGGCCGCGCGCGCCTCGCTTCGCGCCGAGCATTGGTTGCCTGCCGCAAGCACTCGGCCTCGTTCGGGGCTATCGGGAGGTGTCGCGGGGTGCGGTGGGCCCGTATCGCCATAGAGGCGCTCGCCTAGCCGCGCCATCTTCTCTTTTTCTTCTCCCAATATGAGAAATAATCGAGGAGGCAGAAGACTACGCCTACGTGACTGACGACGCAAGAGGGCGACAAAAGGAGAACGGACGGGCATAAATACTGCCTTACCGGCTAGATAGAGGGGGGGGGGACCCGAAGTTGGCAGGGCAGATTCCCTGCTCAAATGGGTACCCCTGGAGTAACTATGTTGCTTTAAGAAATCTTACTCCACGCCCTCTTAAAATTAAAGAACGGCTTCTCATTACTAATCAAGAGAAATTACCGACTGCCGTTAGGGATCGAAGATCCATTGTGGGAAATACTTGCGACCTTGTATCGAGATCGCAACGAAATCCCAATCAATGCTGATGTCACGTAGATGTCTAAATCAAATTACTAAAAGACGCAGATTCCGTTCCTTTCATTAATGCTGTTATAAATCGAGACTCGAAAGAAAATACAAACCAAAGAAACACTAGAGAGAGAGAAATATTTTGACATAATGAAGAAGGATTAAAAACACGGAATATATGCTAAGTAAAATCTGACAAGAGATACATTTATAACCAAATAATAAAAGTTAACTATGCAGAAACGAGGTAATTAAACCTTGGAATTTGTAAAACGCGGGACCAAATATTATAAAGGCGTGATGCGGATTTGGGTCACCACGTTAATGACTTAAGAAAATTATATTAACAAAAGAAATTCTACAAAACCATAACGGTTCAGGATCATAAAATAATAGCACTTAAGTACGACAAAATAACAATAAGAACTACGACCATTCTTAATTCAAAATCACCCCCACTAATTATATTGGGATTGTGATCAGAAAACTTCGTATTGGATTATATTAACGAGAATCTTGCATTTGTTTGTTTTGTCGTAATACATACAGAGAAACTTAGTAATTATATAAACAATTGCGACCTTATATCGAGATTGAAACGAAATCTCAATAAATACTGATGTCACGTAGATATTTAAATCAAGGTCACGGATTTAGTTCTCTCCGTCAAAGCTGCTACAGCTCGCGATTCTAAAGAGAAGATAAACCGACGGAACGCTAGAGAGAAGGAGAGAGAGAGACAGAGAGAAACATTTCAACTATGAATAAGGATTAAAAACACGAAAAATAAGCTAAATACAACTTGACAAAATTACATTCTTAACGAAATAATAAAAGGTCAATTATACGGTAATTAAAACCTTGAAATTTGTAAATCACGGGACCAAATATTATATATATATATATATATATATATATATAT